>MU686257.1:46494-58972 GCA_026770625.1 Nicotiana glauca | reverse complement strand
ACATCGTTTTAAGGCCAAAATAATCCTGGCCATTCATCTCATCTAATCCAACGGTTGAGAACCATCACTACACGTTTAATATATCTATATACCACTGATACATATCAATACATACACATTATACAACTCGTCTTCTCTAAAAACCCTAGCCGTCCTAATTCGCTCTCAACAGCCCGCCGGAAACCTACCGGCGGGGAACCTTATTAGTTCAGATCAAGACACGAACACCCCTGAACTATTCCTCTTCCTCTTTCACCCCATCACCTTAGTTCCAGCCAAAAACCTCTCATTCTGCTCGAATCTTGAAAAATAGGTCGCCGGAACCCTAGCCGGCGACCACCACTTTTGAATCAGCTCTCACCCTTAACACCCCAGAACCGCCTGAAACTCCTCTTTCACCCTATCTAACTACCTTCCCTCGAATATAACTCAAACCCTTCAAATATCAAAAAGTTTCTCGCCAGAACCCTACTCCGGCGAGCACCCAAAACCAAAACCTTTCAAAAAAACCACACCTATAGTATCTGAAATGCTGGAAAATCAAGAAAAGAAGAAAGAAAATGAAGAAAAATGAAGAAAAAAAGGAAAATCAAGAACCAGAAAGGAAAATGAAGAAAGAAGAAGAAAAGAAAAGAAAATAGAAAAGAACGAAAGAAAATACGAAAAAGCTAAGTCCCAAAACTTTAGTGAAATATGTTTCTCAAATCTTCTACCCCTTCTTTTATTTTTTGCTAAATGTTCGAATCTTTCTGTTCTTCCATGAAACCTGCCTTGTTCAGTGTCTTTTTGGATCTAGTGCATGTTTAAAAATCCCTGTATATGTTAAAATTGACTAAATGCCCTGAATCCACCTCTGTGCTATACCTTGCTCTTTTGTGTTCATATTTGTGAAAAGACCTGAGCTTATTACATGTATGCCTGAAATCAACCAAGTATTCTTAGTTCTGAATAATAACTACCTGTAAATCATATGCTATTAGCTGTTTAATGTTCTTGAGTAATCGACCCTGTCTCGACTAGAGTTTTGATTAGTTGGAATTCAACCATTATCAATCTGTCTCTCTGAGTTCTAATTAATTTTAAAGTTAGTCGTGATTAAGGCTATTAGTGCAAGATTACATAAAACTGGCTACATTTGCAATAGGATTTATACGTTTGTTTCTTCTGAACTTCTGAGTGCTTATGCACATTTAGGTTATATGTGTAAAATGTCTATTGTGGTTATATTTGCAACACAGTGTGAGTCTTTAACTTTGTGGCTATCTTTGAAAGATTGGTTAATCCTGAAAAGGTTATCTAATTTGAAACTGGCTAAAATTTAAAACGAGTCTCAGGGGGTTAAAATTTAAATATATTAATTACCCAAGCCTCAGCAGACCTAATGATAGGTCGGGTAAATATGATTGAGTTTAAGGGGTAAAAGGGGAAGGTGAATTGGTATTCCTGTAGATTACATAGAAGTAATGAGGGCATAAATGACTTTAATGCCTGGTTTTAATGAAAATACATGAACAATAAGGGGTAGATTAGGCATAATTAAAAGGCAAAAGAGTAATAAACCTTAGCAAGTGAGGGCAACTAGGTAAAATCTGCCCAATAGAACAATAAGGAATAGCCTAGAACCTTCTAGCAGGGGTTCAAGTGCATTTCCATTAGAATTCTGCTATACTTAATTGATCTAATTGAAAAAGAGTTGGGATGGGAAATATGAATAACTAATTCAAAATTCCCTCCCAAATTTATTCTATAAATAGGCTGTCTCAAGCCTGAAAAAAAAAAAGGAGGTGAAACCTGGTCGAAACCTGTTCAGAAATTTAGGGTTCAGAATTTGAGGGGTTCGAAAATTGGAGAAGTATAGAAATTTAGAGATTGGAAAATTTATAGATAAGTTCGAAAATTCAGAACTATCAAAGTTCTGAAACTTATATACTGAAGTGCTACTAGTCTTCTACTTAGCTGTTAATTCGAGTATTACTTTGGGAATCTCTGCTGGTCGTTTCTCTACTGGTTTACTTCGACTTTGCTGGGTTTACAATTTGCTCGGGTTTATCTGCTGGTTTATTTGCTGGATTTTGGGATTTTGCTGTGTTGATTCATTCCTGTTGCTGTTGCTATATCATTGTGCTGTTGCTGATTTTCCTTCTTCTCCAACTCTAGACTCATCAATTGTTACTTGAACCAGGTACATTACTATGCCCTGGATGCTGTAATTGAGCTGCTGATTGGAGAAATAAAACGAATATCATGCTTAGCTAAATCAGTCGTGTGTTTATTATTTCATTATATAGTTTAAAAGTACTTAGATCCTTGTAATTCATTTAGGACTTGATTGTAATAATTAGTGGATTGGATGTATGCTTTAATTTGGTAATAGCAGTAGTGATATAAATGATAGGATAAAATAAGCTAGATCACTTAAATCTGAGGCTAAAACTGGTTCAAACGTAGTTAAAACACTTGGATTTGAAAACTATTATAAATCAGATGTGGAGTAGTAATACTTGGATATTCTATTAATTCAGTTTCGAATCTGGATCATTTAATTGTAAAAGTATTAGTAGTTTCATAATTCAGACTGTGTTACTGTTTGTAAATACTTAAGTTGATTTAGCTATAAAATTCGTTTTGAGATTCTGCAACTTAATAATAGTAATTCGAACATGTTTAATTAAAACTATAGTACCGTTTTCTCTGGTTAAGTGAAAATGATAGAAATGATTCTACAATTAGTGTCATTCTGAATAACGGATTCTTCCAGTTGAATAATAATACCGATATAAAATGCTATGTTAAGAACCTGAATTAATCAGCAGTGATTAAATACAGATTGATGTTTGTAGAAATTGTTAATTGTTACAATTATTAAGTGTTGTTAAAACGATAATTAGTTTCCTGTTTAGCCTTGAATGTGAAGGATTTGGGCCCAATTATGAATTCAGGCCCTGATAAAAAAGAAATGGCAATTAAGCCTATATACAGAAAAAGAAACGCACACTGGGCTTTAGAGACCCAGTTGTATTTGGCTGCAGCTTATTGAACCAGTCTGAAGTCCAGGCCCAGCGATAGAATATGGCCTGGACTCTTATACACAATGCTATAAAATTAATTTGATAACAGTTATATTAGGAAGGAAAAACAGAAATAGAAAATATAGTGCACAAATAGGATTAACCCTTTTAAAAAATAAGGGATGAGCCTCGTTACAAATGTGAAAATACACGAGGCCCCCAAATAAGTCTTAACATAAAAACTCTAGATTAGGAAGGACCGTTTAGCGAATTTCACGGTCTCTCCCAAAGTTAATAAAGACGTAGATACTTTAGGCGCGATTAATAATATTACCTTCCTAATACGGGTGTACATTTATGTGACCCAAATCTAAGATCCCGGCGAAGTTGAAATGCACTAAAGTCACAGGCGTACTGGTACGGTGTGACTCGAAATGCGTTTTCACGACGTCGTAAATTCTTAAAAATGACAAAGTGGTACGTTAATAGTGCATAAAAAATGAAGCATATAAAATCAGATAAAAACAAAAACAACAGTTGAGCGACCGTGCTAGAACCACGGAATCCGGGAGTGCCTAACACCTTCTCCCGGGTTAACAGAATTCCTTATCCGGATTTCTGATTCGCAGACTGTAACAGAGTCATAATTTCCTCGGTTCGGGATTACATCGGTGACTTGGGACACCATTATTTTCCCAAGTGGCGACTCTAAATTTTAATAAATAAATCCCGTTCCGACTGTCCTTTAATTGGAAAAACTCCTTCCCTTTTTATTATTATATCCCTTTCCGGGGTGTAATATTAATAAGCGGTACAATAATAGTAAAAAGAAAAAGAAAAAGGAGGTGTGACAACAACCTTCATGAGATCCTCGTCTCGCTCTTTCAAATACTCTACCTTATGTGTCAGTTGGTCCTCCATTTGTTCAAGCTCTTTACGGAAAAGTTGGAACTCAGGGTCCTGATGGTAGATATCAGCCATCTCACTATGCTTAGTGCGATATTCTTAATATTTATAGGACATCTTCCCATAGATGGCCGTCATCTTCCTTTCCTGGCGCTCACGTTCAATCTTCGTGATAAGGGTCTGGCACAACAAGAAAAATTCAAAACAAAAAGACAGACCAAAAATAATAACGCAAACCCAACGATAAAAAGGAAGACAAAGATATCTACCCGCAAGGCCATGCCGGCGACATTCCGAGACAACTCCGTGTTATTTATCGCTCTAAGCGCCTCACTCTCGGGGCCAGAACATAAAGGGGCTAAAATAGACGCCACCTGATCACGGTTCGACAACATGTTGTAGTCCCCAGGGACAACTATATACGGATCAGAGCCCTCTATCCTGACCTCCACATGAGTATAGCATTCTAAAAACTCACGAACATCCGGCCGGGTCGACATCCGAACCCGAGCCACCACCTTCGACACATAGGCCCCCTCAGATGTTAGAATATGTGCAACCCTCAGCGGAACGCACAGAACCACCTCCCGGATAAACCCCTTCCATTTGAAGGGTCCTCCCTACCGCGATAGCATCAGCCATAAATGAGGGCATAGGTACCGCCTGCGAAGCATCCGTCCTGCTTTTACCAACGTCACGACCACCTCTTTCCCAAGCTCTACTTTCCTCATCTTTCTTAGTAATGACTCATCCCCATTAGAGGATTCGTCCGCGGGGTGATGGATTGGTACGGAAGAGGTCTCTTCCCTCACAACCATATCACGAGAAGGATCTCCCATCTATATCGGTTGAGCCCGACCCTCCCGAACGGATTCACTCAGTGTAAACTGCATTCCTGCAGCAGTAACAACCTGTTGAAATGCAGGAATTAGGGCCCTCCACCAAGAAGCTTCCCGACCTGTTATCAAAAAAGTTGTATCAATAGGCAACGACATACAATCAACGAGTGATATAAGGAAAAACACTTACCAGACGAGACTCGTGCCCCAAAGCATTTTACGAAAGCAGGCTAGTCTCGAGTCTCCACTCATGGGGAAGCAGACGGTCTACCCAATCCCTTATACCTACAATAGGGCGAGGTGGGCGCCCCACATCTGCAAATGAGAGGTAAACAAACACTAAGGTAAATAAAGAAGAATAATAAAATAAAATAAGTGGCGACACTCACGGTTCTTGTTCCATCTCTTCGGGAACCTAGTGGGGTCAGACATGATGTGGGAGATTCTGACGAAGAAGTACTTGTGCCAAAACTTACGACTCACCTGGTCGTCGGTCCCAACTACCAGCCTTTTTGTCCCGCGGTGCCTCAAATGCACCATGGTACATCTATGGAAGCTAGGTGAAAATAAGTGCAAAATATGGTGAACAGTAACCTCACACCCCGCCAATTCAGCGTATTTTGTTAATAACAAAAGTATTTTAAGCGTACACGGAGAAAGTTTAGCCGGGCAGATCTGGTAGAATCGACAGAATTCCTGCGCTAACAGAAGAAGGAGGAAGGAATGACCGATCACAAAAGGGTATTCATAAAAGGCATAGTACCCATGCATATGAGCTTCCACAAAATCCCTTCCCGCTCGAACCATATCAATATGGGCGGCGATGTTATACTTTGCACGGAGAGCATCGATATGAACTTGCTCTGTTTTGAAGAACACATGGATATGAGTAGGAGGAGGATCTTTAAGAAAATCACTTTGAAACATAGGGTGTCTCGGAAACAACTCCTCCACGGTAGGGAAGCTATCCCCTTCCTCCGTCATCATGCCCTCATCGCCAAAAGGGGGCACCTCGGATAACGAAGTGGCGTCAGAAACCCCTTCTCGAGACCGATGTGATCTAGGTATCTCTTCGGCAATAATGTGGTAAAGTAACAGAGAGGGCTAAGAACGAGAAAAGGGAGAAGAAGCAATGAAAACATGAAACACTGGAGAGATATAAAAGAATGGCCAGAGATGAAATGGCCAAGAATTTTTGAAAAAAAACCCTCCCCTATTTATAGGATTGGGTGGCACCGGAATCGAAGTGAAAGACTGTAGAGTGGCATCGGAATCGAAGTGAAGGACAACAGGGTTGCACCAAAATCGAAGCGACATGCCATCAACCCCTGTCTCGAAAACACGTATAATGATGACGCATATGCAGATGACGCTATTTCTCGATAAGACACACCGCCCAGAGTCTTGTTAAGCACGTTAACCCTCCACTGTTGGCCCAGTCATAACACTTTGTGAAATTAAATTTCTCCACGAAGGATGAACGGTGTCCGCTTATCAAGGACGTACCAAATTGCAGCCTCGACTAGCCGAGGGACTAACTGTATGGGTCCAAATTTGGACGACCATAGCCATTTGACAAATACAACGAAAAATGAGATCTTCATAAGCGGAACGCCCTAGGAGGGACGACGGATAGCGGATAGAGGACGTATATCTGTTGCAATAGTGTAGGCCCTATAGGGGTATTTGGAATATTCTCGCGAATATTCCCTGTAGTGTGTTTTCTAGGGTTCAGAAGGGGGTTAACCCTTATATATAGTGGAGAAAATACCTTGTAGAGAGATCTTCTTCAAAATTTTTCAGACCTTTTCAGTTGAAAGCAAAACTTGTAAAATATCTTCTATATCGAAGATTGTCATTCTCATTGTACAATCACCAGCTTTTTCATAAGATCAGCAAATACTTTCCATCGTATTCATTATTTGCGTCCTTTGTTCTAGAGTTTATTATGCTTAGCTGAGATTTACCCTTTCATTCTATTTGATTGATTTGTTCAATAAGGTTGCAATATCTTTTGGGTCAAACAATGCTGGATAGACAGGTGCCCCTACAATCATTAATAATATTAGTAAAAATTAAGTTATGATTCTTAATTTCAAATGCACTATTAATTTATAAGTTTGAAAATATGTTAGATAAACTTAGAAGCACATGGACATTTGAGATATTTAGGTTAATCAAATCAAATGTCAAAAAAAATACTGAAAACTGATATTTATTTTTACCACACAAGAGAAAAAATGAGGCTTCAATTTTTGTTATACAAAAATAGAAATTTTCACAAACCATTATTGTTTAGTGTTTATTAGCTAGTTGTAGTTACCATTTACTATATTACTTCCTATAACTATGTTTTAAAGTTTTTTTAGAGTGTATTCGATGTATTTAAGCTATTGTATTCATGAATACAGTAGCATTTCTCGGCGTGAAACTGTGAATTAAAGCTAGACAGATTATTGTATTTGATTGTATTCTCGGCGTGAAACAGAGGATTACAGCTAGACAGATTATTGTATTCGACTATATTCGACTGTATTCACAATATGTATTTGTAAATATAGTAACGTAAATAGGGTAAATCGTGGTCTATTCAGCTGTTTTTAAACGGAAAGTGAATCAATTAACACAAATAGACTCATAATATAACTCAACAAACTAAATTATAAATCTGAATACATAAATTATATTAATAAAAAAAAATACGAAACATTCATGGAATATAGCGAGACAGTGAATATAATGAAATACATGGAATATAGCGAGATACATTGAAATACAATAAAAAAAAAATAATGAATTCAATAAAATACATAGCATACAACAAGATACATTAAAATACAATGAAAGCCATATGTATTATATTAGCTCAATTCGAGTACTTTTTCTTGTTTGCCACTATTACACCGCCACCGACGCCGACACCAAATTGATAAGATAATCTTTTTATACATTTACAATTCAAGATATTTGTAACTGACGTTGAACGTGTGGGCTCATCTCCGCCACTGTCAACAGAAATTGTGCCTTTGTTAAAGGAAGAGCCGGAGGAAAACGATTTGCGAGGAGGCACTATGTCAGTTGGGCTAAATATGCAACTACAAAAGGTAGAAAAACCGTATGCTAAAAGACCGGCATATGAAAGTTGAAGGCCTTGGTCGGAGAATCCGGATGCCGGCGGCCTTCGCTGCTAGAATCTTCCAATTAACATGAGAACTAGACTATAAATCCGACGGTGAGACTAATTTATCAACTCCGAGCATGAGATCTGAAGTTAGTATTCGAAGTAGGCTATGAGATCTGATTCGTTAAAACAAGAGAAATTTTCATGGAGAAAGCTGGAGTTGAGAGAGAGAGAGTGTGGAGAAAAAGCTGAAGAATGAGAGAGAAAAATAATGCAAAGCGTATTTTATGTTTTAAATGTAGGAGGTGATCATAAATAGATATTTGACTATAAAAATTAAAATGTAGCTATGGAATATAATTTTTTAAAAGTGTATTTATTTAAAATAAATAAGGTATCAATCTTTACTATAGGAGATAAAAATTGCTACAAAAATCAGAAAACTAAGGACAATATGTCTAACTGGGTCCAACAAAATAGGGTCAGCCCAGTTAGCACAAATGGGCCTTGTTGCCATTCATAATACAAATGACATCAGATAGCCACTTTATAGAGCAACTACTTAGGAATTAACCAATACTTTCAGAATAAAATAAATATTGACTAATCTTTAAATACCATCCTTGAAAATAGGTATCTGTGCACTTGTCTCCGTTCATGTAAGCATTTATGAAGACCAAAGGGTTGAAGTTGGAGAATTTATCTCACATGACGATTTAATTTATTTTGTATATCTCCAAAAATATTCACTTATAGTTATAGGTGACTTGATTTTGAGACTGTTATTAGAAAATTAATTTTATATTTTACTGTATTTGTTTTTGACATAGAAACAAAATAGAAATATTGCAATAAGAAAATAAAACAAATAAATTCGTAAATTTGTTTTGACTTCTCCCTTTATTTTTATTTTTCATGACTTCTTTTATGGCGTAATACATATGGAGACACCTAAAGTTGGCACAATATTTCACTTAGACACTTAAATTAAGCCTCTTTCCAATTAGACACGTTTCTTAGGCAATTCTCGTACCAATTAGACACTTAAACTAGGCTATAACCCATGACTTTTTTTGTATAATATAACAAATCCCTACAAATATCCTTACAAATAAACTTAACTTTATAACTAGATTTAAAGCACCTCTAAAACTATTTTCTCGTTTCCTCTCATTTTCATTTCTTATGCCAATTAGACCAGATATGCCTAGCTTATATTCTAAATTCAGCATTTGGTAAAATTTCATTCAAAGCTGCAAATTCCTACATAATAATTAATAAGCCAGCAAAAAATATGTTTAATTGGTATAAGAATTACCTAAAAAATGTATCTAATTGGAAAGAGAGCTAATTTAAATATCTAAGTGAAAGATCGTGATAACTTTAGGTGTCTTGTATTACGTCCTTCTTTTATTGAAGGTGTAATACTATTGTAGTGAATTGCAAGTACTGTTTGGGTCGTTGGGACGGTTACCGACAAGCGGTACACCTCAAGCATATTCGAAGCAGCCGCCAATTTTCAAGTGGCTCAAAAGTCTCTTTCTATTTTCGGTAAAATCTTTTTCCACCTTACATTCTTCTTCTTTCTAAAAGTGAATGAACATATTTGCCTCTTTTCTTCTAGTTATTGTACAGTCAGTTACCAACGCTTCATTCCTCTCTCACACAAACAATGAATGTTGAAACCCTAACTTGTAAATCTCACATTCCGATAAAACCCCCTAAATTCAATCCGAATTTTCATGTTGACTTCTCTTCAACCCGTCTCCGAACATTTCGGGTTACGCCGTCGACCCGAATATGCAATCTCCGCAGGCGAATAATCATCGCTTGTGTGAATCCTAGCCATGAAATTCCGGTGCTAGAAAGCTTGAATTTGAATTCAAGTACCCGTGAAGAAGCAGATGAAGAAAAAGTAGAAGCGGAAACAATTCGAGAAGAAATTTCGGTGCTGGATTCTAATGGTAAAGGGGAATTTTCTGGGAATGAAAGCATTTGGGCTCAAGTGGTGGAGATTGTGAAGTTTTCAGGGCCAGCAGTTGGGCTGTGGTTATGTGGGCCCTTAATGAGTCTCATTGATACTGCAGTTATCGGTCAAGGAAGTTCCATTGAACTCGCCGCTCTAGGTAGACAACTCAAAAGCTCTCTAACATATATATAATCTCGATTGAGTTTAACTTATATACACCAACAATGTTTAATCTTTACACTAAAGGTAACGGAATTTGTACATGATACAACAGTTAAAAGTGATTGTAAATTTCTTTATACTATATAAGTTAAACTCATTTCAATTTTATATTATACTCTTCCGTTTTGGACGTCCAAAATATTTGAAAGGATTCTACTTTTGTACAATGTTGTTTCTGTTAAGTGATTTGGCTCAAATTTTTGTAATTGGCAGGTCCCGGAACTGTGTTTTGTGATAACACAAGCTATGTTTTTATGTTCCTTTCAATAGCCACTTCAAATCTAGTTGCTACTGCACTGGCCGGGCAGGTATTTTAGTTGAAAATTATTGTTATTTTCTCAATGTAAATGCTTTTCCCAAAAATTAGGAGCTTGGAAATTGTCATAGTCGGGGTGATCCATATATCAATATATAGCCGTTTTGCTATTTTGCTGTTTACTCTTACATTCTGAGCGTCTTGGATTATGGTCCAGGATAAAAATGAAGTTCAACATCAGATATCTATATTGCTTTTCATTGGGTTGGCCTGTGGTGTTGTGATGTTTGTCTTTACAAGATTGTTTGGTACTTGGGGACTGACTGGTAAGCACCTCATTCTTTTTTTGGTGGTGGATTCATCAGTCATTTGAAAATTTGAATATTTATACTATTCATAATATCCTCTCTTCCTTCAGTAGTGGCGTATATTTTTTAATGAGCAACTGACAAGTAAACTTGTCTCACTTTCAGCTTTCACAGGGGCAAAAAACACAGAAATAATAGATGCAGCGAATACTTATGTCCAGGTTATTGTTCTATATTTTATTAGTGCATGTTCTTAAATTTGTTGAGCTGTTCTTCTCCTTTTTAGCATCGTTGAGTCAATTGAAGAGTCAAAACTGCCAATGCTTTTCTTGTGCTGGATAGTAGGAAGTCAAATAAAAATTGGATATATATATATATATATATATATATAATATATATATTGTCCCACAGTGTAATTGTAGAGAATTCCTGTCTTGTTTTCCACATGGTTATTTCCTCCATTGGTATATACAAATTTTCTGCTCATTTCGTCCTTTTGTTCTCATTTAACATATAATAGTAAAATAGAAGGAAAAAACTTCTCTTATAGATTATTGGTCTTTTAAAAGGCATCTTATCTAGAGTCCATAGAGTCTATAATAAATGTAAGATTTGAAAGGTATACAGTTTCATTTAGCTGTTATATGAATTAGGTTTGAAGGTCCAGCCAGCTAAAACAAATAAATTACCTCTGATAAGGAGAAGGGGAAAAGTTACAGGAGCTGGGTAGTTGTGAGCAAATTGATTGAGTGATTACAATTAATTATCTAGATCTTGTTGTAGCTAAGCTTCAACTAGGAGTCTCTTCCATCCTAGAACAAACTTGCAGGTAAAGACATTTAATCAACTACTATATTTTCTGAATTCATATGCTATAGCAGGGATAACGGTTTTTGGCTGAAAGTTTCATCCGTTCTGAGATGATCAAGTAAAATCCACTTATGCTTGGTTTACTGAGCATCTTCATCTGAACAGAATATCTTTTGATGATAGATTCGAGGCTTTGCATGGCCAGCCATGCTGGTTGGTTGGGTTGCCCAAAGTGCAAGGTACCATCTATCTATACTTTAGTTTTTATCGGTATGCTTTTAGATATTTTGTACTTGAAGGAATTTGCTGAGTGATCTATAGGGTTATGTAGCATTGTATTCCGTTTCTTCTTCATATTGGCAGCTTATGCTTTGACAAGCTCCGCTCACACATATGTACTGTTTGATATCATGTTTCATGTTGTTCTTGCCACATAGAAAATCAATTGTGGGGCAATGTCTAGCACCTATTTTCACCATATTTTTTTCCTCTTCCTGTTTGTCTTTCATCATGGATGAGTCCTCTCCCTCAAGAAGCAACTCGTTTTGTTCTGTGTTTACATGATTATTTATTTCTGTTTGACTTAACCAAATATTATATATTTTCTTCTTTATATGAGAAGAGCAGACTTTTGTTGAATATTAAAAAACATAACTAACTCTTACTAGATAGTCAAATGAGCAGAATTTTTTTAGATAATGAAGATGAAACACAACTTTTGTTAGCGGTTAGCTTTTGAGTTATGACCTTATTGAGGATGGATAATGGACTTGACCTTTGCTTGAAAGCCATTTGAGCATGCCTTCTAGCTGGATAAAAGCAGAGAGAGAGAGAGAGGGAGGGAGGGAGAGAGAGAGAGACTTTATTAGGCATCGACAGCTAATGCGCCAGCTGAGCTTTTACTGAGAGAGCGAGAGAGAGAGAGAGACTATATCAGGCATCCACAGCTAATGCCCCAGCTGAGCTTTTACTGAACACTGTAATTTGCGCATGAATCAGATTAGTAAGGATGAGATAACAGATGTAAGAGAGAGAAGGG
>MU686257.1:6932-44323 GCA_026770625.1 Nicotiana glauca | reverse complement strand
GGGAGGGAGGGAGGGAGAGAGAGAGAGAGACTATATTAGGCATCCACAGCTAATGCGCTAGCTGAGCTTTTACTGAGAGAGAGAGACTATATCAGGCATCCACAGCTAATGGCCCAGCTGAGCTTTTACTGAACACTGTAATTTGTGCATGAATCAGATTAGTAAGGATGAGATAACAGATGTAAGAGAGAGAGAGAGAGAGAGAGAGAGAGAGACTATATCAGGCATCCACAGCTAATGCGCCAGTGAGCTTTTACTGAACACTGTAATTTGCGCATGGATCAGATTAGTAAGGATGAGATGACAGATGTAAGGAATTTGTCATTTACAAGGCTAAATATAAAATTCTGCTTTTGATTTCCAAAGCAGAATTTAGATCATTTATGGAGCTGAAGGTGTCCAATTTATATCATATTACTGGTACTCTATTCCCATTTGATAAGAATGATCTTTCTTCTCCTATTAAATATGACGTAACAAGCACTATAACTCCTTCTGGGATAACTGATGGTTATTTTGGCTTTTGCCTTTTCTTTGAATTATATAAATTTGTTCAGTCCCAGTCTGCAATTCCTCTGCGTGATTTCCAAGAAGTGACGCAAAAACAATCTGAAAGCTGTTATGATTTTATGCTAGTGTTGTTGTGTTAGCATAAGTGCATCGGTCAGTCTGTTTCAGCGTGTAATACATTTTCTTGCTCTTGAATATACAGTCTAGGCATGAAAGATTCGTGGGGACCTTTAAAGGCTTTGGCAGTTGCCACTGTTATTAATGGCATTGGCGACATAGTCTTATGCAGATTCTTTGGATATGGTATTGCTGGAGCAGCATGGGCAACAATGGTCTCCCAAGTAAGCCAAATATACCTTACCAAAAGCCTTATCTTCCTCTAAATGAATTTGATCTGCTCTTCAACTCTCTGTCTCCCTCCCTCTCTCCAGCCCCCTGCCCCATCCTCCATTTTCATACTCCTTATTGTAATTCCTAGCTTACTAGCAACATTTTAGGTTGTTGCAGCTTTTATGATGATTGAGGCCCTGAACAATAAAGGATATAATGGTTTTGCCATATCTGTCCCATCACTGAATGAAGTTCTACAGATTTTCATACTTGCAGCACCTGTGTTCCTAACAATGATGTCAAAGGTTTGTTTGACTGAGCTGCATTTTCATTTTGCATGAAAGTGGTGACTTTGTTATGTATCTGAGAGATCTTCAAGACTTCAACTTCAGGTGGCATTCTACTCTCTACTTGTCTACTATGCTACATCAATGGGCACAAACACTGCTGCTGCACATCAGGTTAGTTTATGTGAAAACTAATATTTTAGATGTATTTTCTTTTTTCACCTTTCTAATGACAAGGCTGGATGGATTTTTCTTATTAGGTCATGCTACAACTATTCTGCATATGTGCAGTATGGGGTGAGCCTCTCTCTCAAACAGCGCAGTCATTTATGCCAGAATTGTTATATGGAGTGAATCGGAACTTGTCAAAGGTTATAAGTTAATTCATGTAAAATTTACAGTATCCTGCATCTATTGCCTTTATAAAACCACATCCATGAAATTTTGACTGTGATGTCCATGTGGACTGTTGTTTTTATTCTATATTGAAGTTCTTGATTCATTCCCAAGTATGCAAATAGAGCTATGCTCCATGCATTTTTCTTTAATTGGATATTCTAAAAGATGAGCACTGTGAATCAGGCCCGGATGCTGCTGAAGTCCCTTTTAATCATTGGAGCATCAAATGGATTATTACTGGGATTTGTCGGAGTGTCAGTTACATGGTTTTTCCCCAAAATATTTTCACCTGATCCTCTGGTCATACAAGAGGTTAGTTGTGTACTACATCTTTGATATTTCTTATCCTTTAAGACATTGCAATGTACTGATGAAGTGCAAGATGATACATCTTTTTGATACATCTTTTGGTCCTGAGGATTTTCATCCTTTCCACGTTCTTTTTTTTGATAAATAACTTTGCTACTAGGAGCAAACAGAAATGATAAAGAATGAAATACTGCATAAAATGAAAATAACACAAACAAAGCAGCACGTTAACCAGGTCCATGTTATACTGGATTAAGATCGTGTAAGCATCATCATCATCACTGGGATCAGTTATTTCTATGGTGTTAGTCCGTCCTGTTAGCTGAACTCAGAAGCTTCAATCATAGATTTTGCATTTTAGGTTGAGTATTTGCTATACTCTGTGCACTGCGAGTTGGAACATAAGAACCAAATAATGTTTTTATGTCACTGAAAATAGTTTCATCATGATCGACTGATTGTTCTCAACTTCTGTTGGTGCAGATGCACAAAGTATTGCTGCCATTATTTCTAACTCTCTGGGTCTCGCCATGTGTTCATAGTCTTGAGGGAACCTTGTTGGTATGTTTTCATACTTTCTCCAAAGTATATTTTGACCACTGTAGAAATTTGTTTTGATTATATATAGATGATTATAACCGAAAGTCCTTTTTATTTGTCAACGTCTGCCATAAGTTTAAGGAGTATGTTTTGTTTCTTCGGGAAAAAAATGTAGCATTTCAAGTTTATTAAGGGGTAAATATTACTGGGTAGGGGCGAACAAGGGTTGTGTTTATTTGCACTAGCAATTAAACTTTTTTCTTCATGAAGGGTTTCATTTATTAACTATTTGCAAATTCAATAATAAGTACATCATTGCGTAACTGCTGTGAGAACTTAATCCTGCAATCGGTAAATTGAAAAATCCAACAAGCCAAAGAGGAGTTCTACCATAACATTAAAGTGATAACAATCAAGTGAGTTTATTACATGGATAACGTGTTCCGGGTTTGACATTTTAACAGGCTGCAAGGAGTGAAATAGAGAAAGAGAGAAACAAAGGAGAAAAAGGGGGGGGGGGGGGGGGGGGGATGAGATTTTATTTGCTTTTTATTGAGCATTTTTGTTTATCCAAAGTGCGGATAACACATAAGGATGATAGCTCCAATTTGGATAGGTACCTTTTCAAATCTTTTTGTAATCTAGATCAAACAAAGAAAACTTAAAACTTAGGATGTCCTTGTTAAACTCTTTGTCCGGACTTCAGTTGTGCATTTATTTTGTGTATTAGTTTCTTAGGAAAAGAGCAGCAGCCATCTTCCTTTTCTTTCTTTTTCTTGGAGATGGTTCAGCACCTACTTATCAATTTCCATCTTGTATATTTTTGAAGTCGTTTACAGTTTGGCGTTGCAATTGTTTAATTTTGGGTGTGTTTGGTGCGAAGGAAAATGTTTTCCATGCTGGAAAACATTTTCTTGGAAAATGAGTGGTTTTATCAATTATTTTTCCTTGTTTGGTTGGTGAGTGAAAAACTTTTTTTAGAAAATATTTTCCCCCCCAATACCCAATGCTTTTAGCACTCTATTTTCTTCAACAATTTAATTATTCTTCTAAAAATTCACACAAACATAAAGGAACTAATATGCTGCTTTACTTTTTTACGCAAAACAACGTTGAAATTTATGTTCCATGACTAAAAACAAAATACTCCTTTATGTTGAAAAAGAAAGTACTCTTTCTACAACATGAAAATAAAGTAATCATTTTATTGAAATAAAGGAAAATACTTTTTGTACATCATGAAAAGAAAATACTCATTTTGTTGAAATGAAACAATTTTTTTTTTAACCTCATGAAAAGAAAGTACTTTTTTTTGTTAAAATGAAAAAAAAAAAAAATTCTTTTTTATATCATGAAAAGAAAATTCTCATTTGTTAAAATGAAAAAAACTCCATCTATAATATGAAAAGAAAATACTATTAATAATTTTTTTTTTAGGATGGGGTGGAAGTGGGTTGGTAGGTGAGGTGGGTTGGTGGGCATGTGGAATAGGGCGGGAAGGTTGGAAAAGAATTTTGGAAAATGTTTTCTCTTCTCTTGATAGGGAACTTCATGAGTAACATATTTTCCAAAACATTTAAGCCAGCCAAATATGGGAAAATTGAAAAATATTTTCCGGAAAATGTTTTCCTTCGTACCAAACACGCCCTTTGTCACTTCATTTATTATTGTCATTGGATAGGATTCTCTTCGTCGTTCGAATTAGTTTTGTGATGCGATTTTCTCAACACTATGATTTGGTTACTTCTTAGGCTGGACGGGACTTAAAATTTATTAGCATATCAATGACCACAGTATTTGGTTTGGCCTCTCTTCTAGTCATGGTAAGCCATTCCACTTATTTCAAAAGTGTATCCTCAATCATCATGATTTAGTTGGCAAATCAAATTCGTTACCCTTGCTCTGCATCCTTTGCTTCAAGTAACTATTTTGATTTCAAGCAGCTCTTGAGTAGTAAAGGATTTGGTTTGCCTGGATGCTGGTTTGCGCTAGTAGCATTTCAATGGGTAAAGATCCATAGACACCCTCAGAAGCTTTTTCCTGTTTTTTTGTTTGTAAAAAATTGGCTGATGATTGTTTACCTTTTATTTTTTCCCAGTCACGATTTTTGATTGCTCTACGGAGGCTTACTTTGGCAGATGGCTTGCTTTACTCGGAAGACTCAGATCGTTATGAGTTACGAAACTTGAAAGCTGTATAAGTTTGATATGCTTAAGATAAATCTGTCGACAAAAAATGGAGCAAGTTTTACGTTAAAATCTCCAATTTACAGCAGCTGGCATAGTGATTAATTATCAACACCAAATATTATTGTTGTTATTTGTCAGTATTAAATCAATTGATCCATTATGTATCAAATTTCAAATGAGTTGCAAATTACTATTGACATGTCCAATATTTGGAGAGCTATGGTAATAGTATTTGACTTTTTGTCAATGTTTGAGATTTTTGTTATCTCCTGAAAGCATAATTAAGATGTACTAATGCATCAACTCTTAAGCAGTACAGTCTTCATTTAAAATCATTCTCGCAAAACCATCAAAGTTAGACCAACTAAACATTGTTTCCAATTTCCACAAAATAAATGACCAACAGAAACGATTAAGCATTAAAAGGTAGTTAGACCAACTAAACAGTTTTTCCACTTTCCACAAAATAAATGATCAACAGAAACGATTAAGCATAAAAAGGTATTTACCAGCTAAGTGACAACAATTAGTCAGAACCATGATACACAAAGCGTAAATTTAAGACATCAAAGATCCATTACTAAAGTCTACTATTCTCCACATCAGTTAAAAATTAACGATTTTTGCAACCAGGCATATGACATTTTCCGACGTCAATCTACTATGGATAATGATCAGATTCCAGATCAATCTATACTAAGTGAACGTCTCTGGTACTATTTCCAACTCCGCCCAAAAAAGAGAACAAAAAAGGAAGATAAAAGGTACAAATGCAACCTTTTCTTATACAAATTTCTTCAGCTGATATATTCCAAGTCTTTGTCCCTCGTATCTTCTTCTTCAAACTGAATAAACGTATGCGCATATCCTAAGAAACTTTGCAAAATTTTAACTTAGCCATAGGAACACTGTGGTGGCTCTGGTAGAAATTCAAACCCTGCTACTTCCTCGGCGCCCGCGTGCATATGGTCTTGGTACTTGTCCTTTACTCTGCACATAAAGAGATGCCAAAATGAGCAAGGATTATCAAGAACTAAAGAGAGGAGGAAAAATGGAAAAGGGAATAGGCTAGGAGAACAGTATGTATTCATTAATTATAATTAGACTAGATAGAATGAAATTAAGACCTCAAATGTTTGTTTCGCCGCATATTGTTTTTTTCTCATAAAAGCATTTTGAGCCTGTTTTTTCTTCTCTTCTGCTTTCAATTTTGTGACGCTTGGGCGGTAGAGAATCACAGTCCTACCGATTTGACCAATAGCCAATGACCCAGTTGCTTCCTCTAAATGCTTTACAACATCATCCAGCTCTCCTCCTGGACAGGAACCATGTATTTTGAGCTGTATATAAAAACGTGGCCATCAAAAATCGAACCCAAGAACAATGCTTTTATCATATTAACCAACACTTGACACATTGCTATAGAGAATAAGAATGAATTCTCATCAACCCAGCTGATAACACGAGCGCACCTTAGGTGAATCAAATTAAACTTTACTGATTTCCCACAGCGAAAGGGGCCTTATTCCTCAGCAGCAGATTAACTTATTATCATCAACGTGAACATTTGTCATTTTTACTGGCAAAAGGCACATACTTGATGAAGACTGAGCTTCTTAACTATTCCCGCTTAACCTTTAATCATATTGAACAATATTTCTCATGCTCCTAATATACTAACAATACACCAATTTTACCCATGGAGTACTAATTTAACAATGTCACAAGCAGAACTAGCAAAAGAAGTTCCCCTCTTTTTTATGTTCAATCTCTACTTGCTAGTAACCATAATAATCAAATCTCATACAACCATTCAGATGAATGCCTTTCAGCAGATTTATGAAGTTCCATGAACATATTTTAGTTCCTTCACTGCTTTCACGATTTTGGCGAAAAAACTATAAGCAACAGCAGTACCGCAGTATCTTAATTCCTATGGTAAGATTAACATCACTAATCGGTTTCATGTTTCATTACAATGTACAATACCAAGAACTAAAACGGACATGTTGAACAGCATGCTTAAGTCAGATAAGCAGCAATATTCATGTCCAATTTTTACCCAATTACTAGTATATCATCTCTACTTGTTACTTCATCAAAATTAAAAATCATCTTTACTTGTTACAAAGGCAGTATACTTTCAATCTTTGTATAAATACCCAAGTAAAACCCAGGAAATTAAGATAAAAAATAGAAGGAAAAAACACTGAAGTTGAAGATAACTTTTCTAGCATAACAATTCAATTTAAACTCTAAATCCCAAACATTTGCCAATATTCGAGTAAAATCTTCGCCAGCACAAAAAAAAGAAAAGTACCTTGAGAAGCTCATTAGCTTCAAGTGTCTCATTCAACGCAAATATCACAGAATCAGTGACACCAGACTTGCCGACCTGTTGGCTCTTTAGTTTCTTCCCTAGACTGTGTGCATACGATGCCAATTCTTTCTTCTCCTTCACTGTCAGGTTCGGTAACTTCGCCCTCAATAATTTTCTTATAGACTCGCTCGGAGCAGCTCTCACTTCTCCATTTTCTTTTGCAATTTCCTCGTCATCCACATCCTCAGGGGATTCCAATAGGGCTTGAGAACTACAGTTAACTGGATGGTTCGAGAAAGTTCTAGAACGAAGGAAGATTGCTGAACGGTTATGAAAAGAGGAGAAGAAGGACGGAGAAGTAGGGTTGGTGATGGGATGAAGTGACGTCGTTTGATGGGGAAGAGAAAGAGATTGCTTAAGGAAAGAGAAAGAAGGGATAGGGGCGGGTCGGAGCAGGCGATGGAAAACCATCAGTTCAGAGGAAGAAGATAACATTGTACTTCCCATTTGCTCTTCAACTTCAGTTTTGCTCTACGCTGCGACATTATTGTGAATAAACCTTGTAAATCATAAGAAATAAATATTTTGTGCATGACACCTTTCACGATGTGGGTGTTTGGTCTAGTGGTATGATTCTCGCTTCGGGTGCGAGAGGTCCCGAGTTCGATTCCCGGAACACCCCTAGTTTTTTTTTCTTTTGCCCTTTTTCTCTCTCTATATCGAGCAGCCTAACTCCTCTTTTTTTTTTTTTTTTAAACTAAAAAGTGAACGGAAGCTCTCTCAACATTTTGCTTAACCTTACCGACTGTGAAGCAAGCTAACAACCATTAAAGGTCAACTTTTCATCATTCTTGCTGGTGGCAAAATAAAAAGCGATTCATCATCCATATTATTCTTTAAAAATATGTTAGATAATGAATTTTTTTAAAATGGTTCAAATGTGGATAAGAATCATATCCATTTAGATAATGGATAACCAATGAGTCTAACTTTTACATTTGTAAAACCTAAAATTTGGGGTTCCTCAAGTTAAACAGACTAAAAAAACTCCCAAAAGTGATCATATGCCAGAATGCATGGATTATATGGTTACCCATATTATCCACCGGTTAACTCCTTTTTTTTTATCCATATTAAATATGGGCTGGATTAGATAATTAATCTATTTTTACATTATCCGTTTTCGACCTGAACCATATCCGATCTGATCCACCTGTTTGCTACTCCTATTCTTGCATGTGGGTTAAAATAAATTGAAACAACAAAAGAAGGAAAAAACATGGCCAAAATTGATTAAAACGCAACTGCAAGTTGAAAGGGATTTGAGGAAGACGTAAAGAATCTGAGAGCAATCAAAATTTTGTAAGTTCATTATGTACATTATGTAAACAAATTGGAGAAAAACCTGCAGTTGGAATCACTTAAAAGTTACATGTAGTATTCGTGTAGTAAAATTGTAGAAATATTATATTTTGTTGTTTATACATATAATTTTTTTTAAAACTATTATATGAAAGTTGAACAATATTGTATAAAAAATATATTTAAATTGTATGATATTGTAGTTGTATATAACTGAGTAAAAATAATATACGAAAGTATAGATAAGTTGTATAATATATAATTAGTTGTATGAAGTTTATTTTTACTATATTTAAATCAGATACAAAAGACTTATTGTATAAAATTTATATTTAAGTTGTATGATAAATGTGGTTATTTTTAACTGTAACACCCCGGAAAAATGTTGAAGTACTTAAGCGCTATTAAGAAAGGTGACGTGCGCCAATTGGATATGATAATAAGTGTAGGAGGAATATTATAAGTTATTTGGGGCCTTAGGACAGGCCTAAGTTTGAGCCAAGTTGGAAAAACTATACGATAGGCTAAAATTCCAAAAGAATGCGCACAAGACCCTACTTTGGACGAGCATATCTGCATATATATAAGGTTTTATGTGATGAACAACCTAATATGAAAGGTGTCCGAGTCTAATTTCCAACACTTCAAACTGTTCGTCATTTGGACATTCCTACACAAAGTTATGTTCAAATTACTAAAGGCTCAAAAAATGCGATCCTGTGTCGAATCTGCGATCACAAATCGCAGATCTGTTGCAAATTGGGCCAGTGTTGCCCAGTTTTGGGAACCTATTTCATGATGCATTATGTGGCTCACATTCTTGTTTTGCGATCCATTCTGCGATCGCAGACCTGATTTTGGAGGGTTAATTCCCCTATTTTCATTACCCGATCCCATTTTGATAAATATGATTTGGGGTTCATTTTGGGGTAATTTTCTGAGCATTCTAGAGAGAGGTAAGAGCATTTTAGAGAGAGAAGGAGGAACTCAACATTTAAAACCTTGCATCAATCATCAATAATCAAAGAACCCAATCACAAGTTCTTCATAAAAAAGGTAAGGTTCTATACCCTAGTTTTCAATCTCGTTTTTGGGTGATTGTTGAGTAAGAATTCATGTGAAAACTAAAAATAAGTCACTTGTGGTCATTGTTAGTCAATAATATGGGATTATCATCAAATATCGTAACTAGATTACTTATTTTTGGAGTGAAATATGAAGGTTTGTGTCATGCCCCAAATTCGAGGGACATGACCGGTGCCCGACCGGAAAGCCCCAGCCAAGCGGACCTGGGTGCCTTTCCTACCCCATGTGTTACCCCTTATTTTCCTTACTCATTATTTGTAAGAACTAGCCATAATTAACTTAAATCATCTTTTGCAAAATATACATACATAGGAGTTAGTGAAGTTATTAATTCGTTGTCCAACAAAAGAACGGGGATATACATAAGTTTTTACCCACATCCACTGTCTACGGAGCCTGTAAAAGTACAACAGGATAATACAGTAATTGCCGGTAATAAGGCTCCGGCTATACCTTACACAACTGCAAAATAAAACTATGAAAACAAGCGGCATAAGCCACGCAGGGCCGCGAGGGGAATGGGGCTCACCAAAAAAGCTGATGGAACGCGGAGGGAGAGCTACGAATGGTGGGCTGGAGTACCTGCTATAGATCCACCTAGATTAACACGAATGTAGCGTCCCCGGCAAAAAGGTACGTCAGTACATTTGAATTATACTGGTATGTATGAACAAACTTTGCCCCAAGTAAACTCGAACCATAAACAAGTAAGCAGTAATAATAGAACGACAATCAAATCCACAAGAAAAGAACAATTAAGCCAAAGGTATACAACCTTTCCTCCATAAACAAGTATGTAATTGTAATAGAATTAACAATCAAATCCACAACGAGAGAACAATCAAACCAAACAAATTTACAATCTCTCCTGTTTTCCTTTCCACATTTCCTCATTAGTAGTTTCACAATTGGTTCAAAATTTCGTTTCAATGGCGATTTCGATCGCTTTCCAACCTTATTACCTCGGCCACCCTTATCACCACAACCCACACCTTATTACTTCGTATTGCGGCGCGCAACCCGATCCTACCGAGCAATCACAATTCACAAGCAACACCACAACCAACAAGTCACAAGAATAACAACAACAATTCTCAAGAAATAACAACAATAATTCTCAAGGAGTGACAACAAAAATTTACATGAACTTCCAAGGCCATCAATACCATTTCCATGTATTTCACAACTTATATGCATAGATAGGTCACAACGATAATCTTCCATGTTAAGCTACATGTATTTCTACCACAGTTATTCCGAAATACATCAATTCCCATTTCCTTCTATGACTTGTGTCACAATTCTTACCACATAGCACATTCACAATCACAAACCTGGTTTATTTTCAATTACTTGCATCAATATAGCGAAGGCAAAACCACAATCACTCAACCATACCAACCACAAGAATTTCACACCAATTCGCGTAAAATTCACATACCAAGCACTCGAATACCCAAACAAGGTGATTTTACCAAGTTCAAAGTTAGCCATACATACCTGGAGCCGAATTCCTTTTTAATTCTTACTTCAAATTCACCGAAATCTAGCAACGTCAATATAGTGCACAAATTAATACACATAACTTAGAATTCAAGGTTCACAATCACTATCCGAATATATTTAGGCCATTAACCCTTTCTTTGCACAAGTCTTTGCTCCCACCCCATTACTCTCACTAGGTTTTAGGTTATAGAAAGACATGTTTGAATGAGATCGACCCTTATTTTCAAAAACCTACGCATGAGGCTCCCCCCCTTAATTTAAAACAGAATTTCAATGGGAAAAGTTAGGGATTTTACCTGTAGGGAAGGGGTATGAAGATAAGCTTGAACTTCCTCGAACCGGATAGCTTTGATGAACAAGATTTTGGAGAAGATGAGTTTCTCTCTCAGGACCATCTCTTCCTCTCTCTTAATTTGATCAGAATGTCATTAAAAATGAGGGGGGTTGGGGTGTTTTATTAAAAAGGGGGTCGGGTTTTAAAATTGGGAAAAATAAAAGCCCGGCAAGATCTGCGGTCGCATTCTGCGATCGCAAAACTGAAATGCGGTCCGCATAGTGGACCACAGAAATGCCCTCAAAACTCTGAAGGTCTGTTTCAGTATGTGGCAGGAATGCGGTCCGCATATTGATTATGCGGTCGCATAATGGACTGCATTTTCAACATCAATTTTGACCAATCTACTGTTTCACTATGCGGCAGGAATGCAGTCCGCATATTGATTATGCGGTCGTATAATGGACCGCAGAAATGCCCTCAAAACTCTAAAGGTCTGTTCCGGTATGCGGTCCGCATATTGATTATGCGGTCGCATAATGGACCGCATTTTCAACATCAATTTTGACCAATCTACTGTTTTACTATGCGGCATGAATGCAGTCTGCATAGCTGATCTGCGACCGCATTCTGGACTGCTTAAATGACAATCTCTGGAAACTTGATTCTTTTGATTTTTAAAAGCTTAGTTTACTACCAAGGATCCGAATACACATTCCTAACATATGTTCGAAGCTGACACCACAAGTTACTATGTTTTGAGTTCAAAATTTTTATGGGGTCTCATAGTTTGAACCTAGGTATTTGAAAATAAGATTTGATGATTTGGAGACCGAATTGTTGTCAGATTTTGGTGAAATTTATATGTATGAACTCATGAGAAGATGAAGATTCTATTGACATAATTTTTATCAGGTTCCGAGACGTGGGACCAGGGGCGGGTATTAAGCAATTTCGGGATTTTGATGTAAATTGGATATTTTTGAGTGGGATTCGTTCCCCTAGCATATATTAATGGTAATGTACTGGTTGTGGCTAGATTTGGAGAACTTGAAGGTTTATTCGTGTGGGTAAAGGCATCGCAGGCTAGAGTTTGGATCGGATCGAGGTGAGTAATAATTGTAAATGATGTTCTGAGGGTTTGAAACCCCGGATTTGCACATCATAGAGCTATGTTGAGGTGACTTACACGCCGGATAACAAGCGTGGGGTAGAGCACCGTTGGGGATTGTGACTTAGTCCATCCCGATTGATAATTTTATTGCATATTTACTGTGACTTATTTGTTTCCATCATGATTGAGGCTGAATGTCATATGTGGGCCTAGTGCCAACTATATGAACCCTTCGGGGCTTGTTGTTGATGTTTCCTCACTATTTTGACTTTATACTTGAACTCAGTCATGCTATTTTCCACTGTTTTCAAAACTCAGCCAAGTTTACTTTGCTTTAACACTTGAAATAAGATTTCAAATAATATTTTAGGCTGAGTAGCATGTTTTGTTATTGCCTGAGTGGCTTATGTGAATTTTGACTGAGTAAGGCCGAGGGCTTGGTTGTGAGGAAACACTGATACTGATTTGAGGCCGAGGGCCTAAGATACGTACGCCACGAGGTGGCTGATCACGCCCAACTATGCCTTCTAAAAAGGACAATGCGGTCGTTGTAAATATAATCCGGTTTACAAATTCGGAGTCGAATCCCACAGAGAATTAACCTATCAATTACCTTTGTTGGAATCACTAAATTCTTTATAATCAACTTCCCCAAACATTGTAAACAATAGTTGATGGTACTAACTAAGATTGAAAGTAAATAAATAAACAACTGTAAACTAAATATGCTTGGGTTGTGAATAATAATGAGAAGGTTCTAAGGTAGTGATTTGCCCTATTGATGGAATCCCTTCTGGTTATGTTTCATATAGATTCACCAAAATATCTCTATCAATCATGAGAACTCTTTTTACCGTAAATCTATCCCGAGTAATCGCGATAATTTACTAGACGCACTCTCCCGAGTTATGCTAGCTGACTTTGTTTATTACAGCTCACTTTAGATTACACTCAAGGCTTCGTTATCCCTAATCTCGCCTTTAAATCCGTAATTATAGATCCCTCTTATACTTTGAGAGTGGTGTTATTCAATAATTACCTAAATATGCACTCTCTCCCGAGTTATGCACACTAAATAGGCACAACTAATTGAGGATCCTATCAATTAACTACAATAAGCACATAATTGAACAAATAGAGCCGACAAACTATATGAACATAATCAAGAAGTTCATCCTTCAATAGGTTCCATCAAAATCTTAGACTAAAGTATTTAGCTACTCATAACAACTTGAAGATAAACTACGAAAATATTCATCATGTAAAATTGCAAGAAAAAGAAGAAATAAAGAACTATGATATTTTTGGGTGATCTTTTACACTTCCGTTTCTTGCCAATATATTCTCCAAAATAAATCTGCCTAATATGGCCGGATTCCTACTTTTTATAAGGGTTTTACACCAAGTTTTCTCGACTTGACACTTTAATCCCTGGCTTTTTCGCGTTTTGCTGCGGTCCCACCGCGGTTACGCCAGGACCGCGACCAAATAGGTCCTCTGAATCTGCAGCTCTGCTTTGCCGCGGTCTTACCGCGGTTACGGTCTGACCGCGACAGGCCAAGTTTAGCTCTGCTTTTGTCTCTTCACTTGGTGCATTTCGTGGGCATTGTTTGATTGGCCTCTTTCTCTCCGTAATTGATCCCAAACTTGCTCCATCGATTTCTTTCGTTGGATATAGCCTGAAAAGCATGAAAAGCACTAATCAGAGCATTTGGTTATCACTTTTTGCCACAAAGCTATAAAAAATATGGTTCTTTAGGGTCCAATTATAGTCAAATTCACCTATTATCAGTGGCTTGTTGATATTGTTTATGAGGCTGAGGGCCTGAGAGATATATGCCATGAGGTGGCTTGACTGATATGAGGCTGAAGGCCTAGAATTGATTCCACAAGATGGCTTGTTATTGTGCTTGGGCCGAAAAGGGCCCCTCCGGAGTCTGCACACCCATAGTGAGCGCAGGTACCCAATGTGTTGTGAGAGTGAACCCGAGGGGCTGTTATTGTTTTCGAGGGGCAAACCTTTATTTGTGTACTTTATCTTAATTGCCTGTTATTACCTGTTGATTGTGTATTTGTTCCCTGTGTTGCGAAACTTTATGTGTTTACCTTCTTAATTGTCTGGCATAACCCGTGGATTGAGTGTTTGTGCCCGAATGGCGGATTTCTGTGCTTATCTGCACTAATTATTTTGCATTCATTTGCATCATTGTTGAAAAATTCATTTTCAAAGAAGTTTGAACTGAGTCAAGATATTTGTAGGAGATTTCACGCCTTCATTGCTTTCTTAAATGGTTTTATACTGCTTCTATACAACATGTTGATATGCTTTACGTGATTTCTTACTGTTCAATTGTTATTTACATTTGTTACTCACAGAGTTGGAGTACTCACTTTACTCCCTGCACCTTGTGTGCAAATTCAGGTACTTTATGAGCTTGGTGACAGTTTCATTGGAGTTAGTAAGGTAGTCGCATGGCGATCGCGACTCTGTTTTCTTCCGTCGTGTTCCTCCTTATGTATTTTTGTGATTTATTTCTGACCATTACGGTCTTGTTGTGGCTAGACAGTTGTAGTAGATTCTCATGACTAGTGACACCCCGATGTCGGGCTATATTTGGGTTGTACTTCCACATTATTATGATATTTATCTGCTATTTCGGATTATTTTATCATGTTTAGTCCGTTTTCTTAATGTTTAACTATTAATAATTGGGAATTGGATTCATTGGCTAGCTTTGTCTTCACGAGAGGTGTCATCACGACCTGGTTTGGGTTTTGGATCGTGACATTAACGATAAAGAAATAATGTTTGAAAGTGTAGATAAGTTGTATAATATATAATTAGTTGTATGAAATTATTTTTACTATGTGCAAATCAGATACAACATATAGAAAACACTTATTGTATAAATTTTTTATAAAATTTCTATTTAAGTTGTATAATACTGTAGTTGTATTTAACAATATAGAAATAACGTATGAAAGTTGTATGAATTCTCTATTCCATCGATGGAGCTCCCTGCTCTAGATTGAAACATTGGAGTTAGCATCTCAATTTACTTAAGATTTCCCCTCAAATTCCCAAGTGCAAAATCTATAGGATTTCAGTTCTTCGCAATTCACAGAACTAGCACGTAATGAAGAGAAAGCCCAGTCAATGTTAAATCGATTCATCACAATTAAAGAAGAAGAAAAGAAAAGTCCAAAGAACGGAATTTATGATAAACGGGGTTATCAAATCATGAGAGAAATAGCATTACTGGGAATACTTATTATGAAAAATCCCATATTGTGATAATCTAGGAAGCTAAGCTTAGAGAAACTCCAACCTTGCCCCCATTTTNGAAGCTCCTGCATATAAACTTCCAGCATATTATGATGGAACTCAAGCACATTATAAAATTCCAGCATATTATGCTGAAAGCACATATGTAAAAAAAATCGAGAGTTTTTGTTCAAGTTTTATCTTTACATGAAAAGTGACTAAATTTCGATTACTTATGAAACTATGGCTATTTTCCAAATAGCAGTTGTAAATATGACTTTCTGATTATTTTTTTTTTCCAAGATTTTGTTGCTGGTCCCCCTATACATAACAAAACTTGATGGCCTACTACTCAAATTCACATGCTTCTTAGCCCTAACTGCCAATTAGGCAACTTGGGCTTTTACTCTGAAAGCAGTCTCTATTCCATGTTAGGTACAATTACCGTTCACATTGTCCAATAGACAGTCCAGGCAAGTTGCAGAGGTTATAAACTAAATGCAACCATATACAACTGAACAACATTTATTCCTGAATCATTCAACTAACTAACAAATCATTCAATTAAAAGTTTCAGATGTTCAACTTCCCCTCACAAACAATTATCGAGTAATTCTGTAGCTAAGAGATAAAAAAGATCACCTAGCGATGCTTTTAAAGAGAATTGGGAAAAAGGTGTTAAGTACCAAGGCTAGCCTCAAATCTGCAGTTAAACACACCTGTACTTCGCGGGAGTCTTGTTATGGTGCGAAAAGAACACCTCTCTATTAAGGACTTCCGCAAAGTACTGGAAAATATATAGCCGCACCCGTGTCAGATCCTTCAAAAATACACTACTTTTGGGTTTTGGAGGATCCGACACGTATCAGCCACATTTCGGAGAGTCCGAGCAATATAGCTGGTGTGTAACTAGGAATCCCTAACAAGTGAGAGGTACCCTTTGCCCTTAATGAGTTATAGGTCTAAATTACTCTGCTCATTTAACTGTACAAGTGCTTAGAACCAAGAAAAACACGTTAGAGCAACTCCAACCTTGCCCACATTTTTTGTCCCCAAAATGGAAAAATTCCCATTTTGGGGGACAACTTACTCTAATCATTCCCCCATTTTTTCTCCCAATTTTTTTTATATTCTTCTCTCTCTTCTATATTTTATTATTATCTTTCTTTTCAATTTTATTTTTTAATTTCCATTAAACAAATTCCATCTTTTATTTTTATTAATTTGTAATTTCCATAATTAAAATAATTTCATAAAATTTTAAATAATATAATTTGTATATATAAAGAGTTAAACTAAAAGATTAAATAATTAGTTTATCAAAATTATACACCAAAATTAAGATATAATATTAATATTATAAAGATATTACATAAATATAATTAGTATATATAAAGAGTTAAACTAAAAGATTAAATAATTAAAATAATAATAAAATATGAGTGAATAGTAATGGGGTAGATGAATAGTGTACCCCCATATTTGAGAGAACACTATTCATCCCCATTTTGGGGACAAATATGGGGGAGGGTTGGAGCAAAATTCCCCCATTTTCCCCCCCCATTATGGGGGATGGGGGCAAGGTTGGAGTTGCTCTTAAGGAAATGAAATTTTTTTACTTCGGTGATTCAAGGTGCGCTTAATAAAATCCCATTATCGTAGAAAATAATGTGAGTATTTTATCAGTGAAATAGTTTAAAATAATGGAAGATCTGGAGAGAAAGGGGAGAGAGGAGAAAAAAAAGGAAAAGAGTGTAACTAAATCCTTTGATTGGTTCACATAATGGATTTGGGAGCCTTTTAAGGTGGATTATATCTATTTTGTAAACAAAACTTGTTTATGCTAGGTAATTTGCTAAATATGAACACTAAGGGTAATAAAATTTCAAATAATGTATAGGAATAAAAAAATCTCTTTAATATATGCAGAACTAGCGCCACACACTAGATCAAATGTAATGCTTTAGATATATTCTAAAGTGTGTTGATAAGCCATAATGTGATTGGCAAGATAAAGAATATAGCTTGTAATCCCTAAATTCAAGACGCAAAAGTTGGACTAACGCGTTTTTTTTTTTCCAGAACAAAACCCATCTTTTATAAAATCATATACCACTATGATTTATTTCTAACTTTGCCGTCGCGGCGCCACCATCATTTTTCTGATAAACTCTTTACTAAATTTATTTCTTGAAAAAGAACTATATATAATGAATAGTTAATTCTCTCGTTCAAATATCTTTAATTTTGAGAACCCTTATGTTTTTCTCTTTTGACCTTTTTTTGGGGCGTCTACCTCTAGCCCATTTATATATTACTTCTGCCTATTAATCTATCCTTTGTGTTCCTTTTTCTCAAATCAACTTATGGAGCCACGATAAATTTATCTCTTTCAATTTTCAAGTAAAAAACTATTCCAAACTTGATCAATCTATTTAGCTTATTCATCAAATGCGTACAGAGTAGGAATAACATTTTTTTTGTCAGCAATATAAAAGATATTTACAGCTAGTAGAAATCGAACCAATGACCTCACAAAGGTTTTGAATCTTTGAGATATGATTTTGGGTTGTGCCATGAGATTTTAAAATATAATATATATATATAAAACAGATTTTACGTTATATGTATAGTCTAATTTCCGATGAAGGGGGTCGGGTGAACCCTTCCACCACTAAATCGCCCCGCCCTCTAACACACACTAGTAGAGAGAGTACTATTAATAAAAGACCTTGTGGTCTCAACTTTATTTGACCAAAAAGTGTTAAGCTTTTTGTTAAACTAATTAATGATGAAATGAAGGATGAATCTTAGCTAAATATAATAAATTCTTGACCAAATATTGTAGAAAATCGATAAGATGAACGGCGTTTGAGAGCATTAAATAGCAGATTTGTACTTAGTGATTATCAATAAATTTGGTAACATGAACATGCAATAAAAGTAGATAATGGCTACAAAGATCAAATAATGTGTGCTTGAATAAGATAATCAATGAACAATACAACTTTTGTATATTCTTTCAAGTCAACCTTTTACAACGTGCTCTTTATTAGAAAGTGTAGATCCCCCTTTTGTTCTCTATCTCTCCCTATTTATAAGGGGTATTTCCAAGAAACCCTAAAAAGTACAAAATAAATAATATCCAAAGGAACATGCCTTATGTCCATTTCTAAACCTATCTTACCGTTATTCCTTTACTCCAGTTGCTCGTCCTTGGCAATAATCCTCTCGAGGACGACTTCCTGCTATTACGCCGTGGTCGACTCATCCTCGATTCTATTTATCAACCGTTACCAAGTCGCCAAATTTAGGCCAGTACAGTTCGTCCCTCCGCTTGTTGAGGTTGTGGTCTTGCATGCCCTCAATAAGCGGACCCGCTTTGCATCCAGTTTGAAGAAATTTGGTCATGTTGATTAAGTTGAATCGGCTAGGTCGAGAAAATGGCACAGCCAGCGAGGCTATGATTGGTGTGGCTAATGTGGGGTGACGTTATGTCCACGCGTGTCATCATTACGCATCCTCCCAATGTAGCATCTGTGCGTCTGCCGCGTCAATTTTGGTGCCATTGATGGTCCTTTGCTCCGATTCTCGCACCACCTAACGCTATAAATAGGTGGGGAGTTTCATTTTTCGAAAGTTTTCACCATTTCACACTTTGCATGAGTATTGTTCTTCTTTGATCTTCTTCTCCAATTTATTCTTTCAATTTCTCACAGTTTCTTCAATTCCAGTCCCTTCTTTCCTTCCCAGTTGTTATCTCCTTCTTAAGACTTTGTTGCATGCATTTTATTACTGAAATATGCCACAATCCCCTCATATTCACGTAGGTTTCCGATGCCACTCCATTATCGGTGGCCCTTCCTCCCGGCGGTGAGGAATTCTTCGCTGAAGAGGACTAAAGCTTCCCTACCGCAAAGGAGATACTCCCCAAAAACCCTTTGGTTAGAAATGATTTTACTAAGGAGCCTGCTCCTGCTCAGAGGCTTTCTGAGACGGGACTGCCTCGCATAACAGACCTCTGATCCAAATATCGCATTCCTCCCTACGACAAAATTGTTCCGGCAGGAAGTGACATTGTGGAGGTTCATCGACCCGGATATTGTGCCTTCTATGTCTATCTGTTCTTGATTGGTTATACTCTTTCTCTCCTTCTTCTAGCGGAGGAATTTGCCGATTCTACAATATCTCCCCGGCGAAACTCTCCACTTATTTGTATAAAGTTTTCTTGATGCTGACAAAGTATGTGGAGTTGGCGGGCTGTGAGGTTGACGTTCGCCACTTGCTACATTTATTTTTGCCTAGTTTTTATTGAGGTACTTTGATACACCTACGACATCATGGGACTAGAGGGTTGGTGGTCGTGATGGGCGACAAAATGAATCGAAAGTTCTGGCATAAGTACTTCTTCATCAAGACCGTGCACTTGGTAACGGACCCGACTGGGTTTCCCGAGCAATGGAACTATAATCGTAAGTATCTTAGCGTACACTTTTTATTTTCTTTCGTTCATTTTCGGCTCACTTGCGACTTCCTTATTTTTCAGCTAAGTGGCATGCACCTTCTCCTATCTTTGATATTGAAGATAGGGTGGCTCGCGTGTTATGCCACATTGTGGGAATTCGAGATTGGGCATACTTTCACAAGCATTTTGGGCCCAAGGTCCCGTCCAGTAATTTTGGCTTTTACTTCAGCTCATTGTTGTTTACCATTGCTCTTTGGTGAGACCTCCCTTTGATGCTAGGTCGGCGAATTTTGAAGAAGAAGGCTCCTATGCCTGTATTTCACCAGGCTATCGCGTAGGCTAGAATTCAATTTGCCTTAGCTGAGTCCGCTCGAGGAAGTTGGACTCAATTTTCGTGGATAAGGGATCCCGCCTCCCAAAGAGTTACCGTGCGGGACGAGATCTCTTCCTAGCCCATCGATCACCTTGTAGATGAGTCATCTAGCGGCGAAGAGTCACCGTCGAGGAAAAGACGAATGGTAGAAATCAGAGAGGCCATTTATCGCCGACATCGGATCGAAAAAATTCATCATTGTGGGAACAAGTTTTGCGCTTACACCAAAAAGTAGAGACCGTTTTGATAGCGGGTGTCGTTATGGAGAGGAGGCCCTTTGGGGTTGAGGGGGTTCGTGATGACGGAGGACTTGTACGTGCCACAGAAGGTGGTGCATCATCAATAGCCGGGGGAAGTAAAGCTGTCCCCATTGGGGACGATGGTTCAGGCTCGGACGTTAACACTAAGGAGGTACGAGCCTTCCTGGAGAGGAATACTCATGTGGAGATAAAGACGGAGGGTCCTAACCTGCACGTAGTCATTCCTGTGGGATACGACCTTTTGGCTAAATCAAAATAGGCGGTTCCATCCTTAGCTCCCCCGTGCTCGGCTTCTGAAAACACGACGCTACATGCGATTAATAATGCAGAGTTGTCGTTGGGTATATCCGGCATTGCTTTGCGAGTAAGTGCTTTTTAATTTGAGGATTTGTTTTGCATGTGTAATTTGCTTTCCTTTATTTTGCATGTCAGATTCTTATCAAGGGGATCTAGCATGACCGACAGGAGGAGCGGAGGACGACCATTTTTAAGAAGATGACCTCCAAGTACAAGGAGTACCGTACTAAGCACCGAACGCTTGCCAACTTCCTTAACCAGGATGGTGAATTTTAGTCCCTTTGTGATGGGCTTAACAGAACGATGATGAGTTGACGAAGAAGGATAATGATCTAAGGGAGAGGTATGATGAGCTAATGAGATCTATCGGTAGGTGCAACAAGTTTGTGGAAGCTCCAAAGGCCAATGAGGACGAGCTCGAAGTGAGCAAGGGGGTGATGACTGAGAATATTGACATTCAAATATAGGTGGAATCCTTAACGGCCGAACTCGAGTAGAGGGAGGCAATGCCTGTCGATCTAAGGGGCGAGCTGAGTGCCAAGGTCGAATAATTGATTCGTGCTGAGAAAGGCAGAATGACCGCTATGACTGAAGCGGCGTCCTTATAAGATGGCCTTCGCATTCGTAGGTCTGAGTGGGATAATGAGGTGGAGACATTGGCGTTTAGGTGGAGAGGTTAGAAGAATAGATCCCGGGTTCAGAGGCAGAGCTGTCTAAGTGAACGAGTAGGTCATTATCTTAAAGGCCGATGAGGTACGGCGGTAGTCACAACCATCTACGGCTCATACTTCTGCCGATCCTGGTGTGCCGCGATAGTTGTATGAGATATAGGTTCACGCTGAGTCTCAACTTGACGTGTATAATTCTTTGAAGGCGATCGGGAAAGTTTTCGAAGCAGAACGTGCGAGCGTCCGTGTCAAGGCACGTACGTGCGGCCCGTAATGCTTGTGGTTATGCCCTTGGTATGCCTGGTGGGGATGAGGACGACGACGACGCGGATAGGCTCGCCTCTGATCCTTGGTATGATAAAGAGTATGGCGATGGGGATGATGTGGCATGAAGTTGTTGTACTTAGTTTTTGTTTTGCTTTGCTGTTTTTGTGAAGGCTTCTTTGAGACCTTTGTAAAAAGTATTGTAATTCTTAGTTGAAATGGAACAACTCCCCTTTTGCTATGTATTTTTTGATTTTCGTTCCCTTTTGCTATTTATTTCTTGATTTTCAATCATTGGAGAATATTATATGTTTCTGTTTGTTTCATACATATATTGGAGAAGTTCCTGAGTACCTAGTCTATTGAAAGTAAATATGCTACTTTATTTCAATAATTGGAGAATATTATATGTTTCTTTTTGTTTCATACATACATTGGAGAAGTTCCCGAGTACCTAGTCCTTTACATTCGAGCGAGGTCGAATGTAAAGTAATTCGAGCAAATTGAATGTCGAATAATTCGAGCGAGGTCGACTGTAATGTGTAAAAAGACTCGATGGAGAGTAAATATGCTACTTTATTTCAATCATCGGCGAATATTATATGTTTCTACTTGTTTCATACATACATTGGAGAAGTTCCCGAGTACCTAGTCCCTTCATCGTTCGGCCTAAAGAAGTAGTCGGCAGGCGGGGTGATGAATTATACTTAAACTTCGAGACATCCCCTTCATCGCCTTATTAAAAAACACCCAGAGAAAATATAATTGGGACAAAACTCAGGTGAGGGTAAAAGAGTACGACTTGAAGGGCGTCCGTTTCCAAAGTAGAAGTATTTGAGGTGGCGACATTCCAATTGTTTTGTAGTAGCTTCCCCTTCATTGTTTTTAGTTGGAATGATCCTTTGTTTGCTGCTACCGTGATTTTGTATGGCTCGTCCCAATTGGTTCCTAGTTTGCCTTCTCTTGAATCTTTGCTCGCCTATGTTTTGTACTTGAGTACATAGTCTCCGACTTTGAGTGGTCGTATTTTGGATTTTTTGTTGTAGTACTGTTCTGCTTGTTGTTTTTGGGCTACCATTCTTATGTAATCCATGCCTCTTCGCTCCTCTGCTTCGTCGAGGTCTTGTTTTTTATTCTCGTTATTGGTTGGTCCGCTTTCATTGGAGTATCTCAATCTGGGTTCCCCGACCTCGACTGGTATCATGGCTTCAGCCCCGTAGACTAGTGAATATGGAATTTCTCCTGGGCTTGTTTTTGGCGTGGTTCAGCATGCCCACAGTACTTTTGGTAGTAACTCCAGCCATAGTCCCTTGGCGTGCTCAAGCTTTTTCTTCAAGATATTCGGTATTGTTTTGTTCGAGGATTCTGCCTGGCCGTTACCTGCAGGGTGATATGGCATGGAGAGTATTCGCTTGATGTGTCATTTTTCGAAGAATTCGGCAATCTTCTTTTAGGTAAATTGGGGTCCATTTCACAACTGATTTATTTGGGGATGCCGAAGCGGCATATGATATTTCTCCATATGAATGTGATAACTTCTTATTCGTGTATTTGGGCAAATGGACATGCTTTTACCCATTTGGAAAAATAGTTAGTTAAAACCAAAAGAAATCGTATATTACCTCGCCCTGCTGGAAGGGGTCTAACAATATCCATTCCCCAGTTGATGAATGGCCATGGCGATGTAACCGAATGGAGGTGCTCGCCTGCTTGGTGTATCGTAGGAGCGTATTTCAGGCACTGCTTGCACTTCTTGATGTAGTCGGCGGCTTTCTTTTTCATTGTAGGCCAATAATAACCTGCCCAAATAAGGCATCTAATGAGGGCTCGATTGTTGGTATGGGTGCCACAATGGCCTTCGTGTAATTCCTCGAGGACACGTCTTGTTTGGTTTGGACCTAGGCATTTTGCCAAGGGCCTTCAAATGTTCTTTTGTATAGGTCATGGTTTATGATGCTATATCTAGCCGCCTGCATTCAAAGCTTTTTGGCTTCTTTTTTGTCTGATGGGAGTACTCCTTCCTGCAAATATATTATAATACGATTGCGCCAGTCCCAAGTCAAATTTACATAGTGTACCTCAAGTTGATTTATTGACGAGTGGAGGAGGGTGACCACATTTTCCTTTGTGATGTTTTTGGTGGACTCTGCTAATTTGGCGAGGTAATCTGCCTCGATGCTTTGTGCTCGAGGTATTTGACCGTTTCGATATTCGTCGAATTCTGGTAGCATTTTATCAATTTCTACCTGGTACCTTTGTAGCCTCTACTATTTGATTTGGAAATTCCCTATGACTTGGTTGACAACGAGTTATGAGTCGCATTTGAAGATGATTTGTCGCGCTCCGTGTTTGATAGATAGCTTTAATCCTACAATTACGACCTCATACTCGGCCTCATTGTTAGTCATATCAGGTTACTGTATGGATTGGCAGATGAATTCACCTGTTGGGACCTCGAGTACCAGTCCAAGTCCAGATCCTGACATGTTGGATGCACCGTCGTGTGTAGGACCCATAGGTCGGGTAGACTGGCGAGGTACAAGAAGTTTCTTGCTCGACCTCAGTCATTATTTTGGCGCTAAAATCGGTAACGAAGTAGGCGAGTACTCGTGATTTTATCGTTCTTAGCGGCTGATATGTTATATCGTGCTCATTCAATTCTATATCCCACTTGGCCAATCTTCCCAAAAGTTTGGGTTTATGCAGGATGCTTCGTAGGGGAAAGGTCGTTACCATCGACATGGGGTGGCATTGAAAATATGGTTTAAGCTTTCGTGAAGCTCTAACCAACGCCAAGGACAATTTTTTGAGGTGAGGGTACCTCATTTCGGTGTCGACTAGAGTTTTGCTAATATAATAGAATGGAGATTGCATACCTTTATCGTCATAGACCAATACTGCGCTTACCGCGACCTCTGATACAACCAAGTATATTAGGAGGTGTTCACCGGGTTCTGCTTTTGCAAGTTGTAGGAGCGAAGACAAGTACACCTTTAGTTCTCTTAGGACCTCCATGCATTCTGCATTCCCTGATGGCGTTGATTTGGTCGGGTTTGACCTCGACGCCTCTTTGTGAAACCAAAAATTAGAGGAACTTGCCTGAACCTACGCATTTTTCAGGGTTCAGCTTCATGTCGTATTGACTTAGTATACCAAAGGCTTCTTACATGTGGTCGATGTGGTCTTCCTACCTTTTTGATTTGACCACATGTTATCTATGTAAACTTCTTTTGTTTTGCCGAGTTGGTCCTTGAACATCTTGGTTACCTTTCTTTGATAAGTCGCCCCTGCGTTCTTTAAGCCAAATGGCATGACTCGGTAACAGTACATTCCTTGATGGGTGATGAATGTAGTCTTTTCCTGGTCCTCTTCCTAGATGAGGATTTGGTTGTAACCTGAGTAGGCGTCCAAGAAACTCAACAACTCGTGCCATGTTGTTGCGTCAATAAGCTTATCGATATGAGGCAACGAAAAGGAGTCTTTCGGGCAGGCTTGTTTAGGTACGTGAAATCCACACATATCTGCCACTTCCCATTTTTCTTTTTCACCGTGGCTACATTGGCGACCCATTAAGGGTAATTTGATTCCCGGATGGAGCCGTTAGTGAGTAGTTTGTCCACTTCTTCACTGACGGTCTCGTTGATTGCGGCGTTAAATTTTCTTCTCACTTGTCGTACTGTAGGGTAGAGGGGATTGATGTTTAACTTGTGTGTGGCAAAGTCTTTGGGGATACCTAGCATATCTACATGGGAAAAAGCAAAGAGATCGGCATTATTAATTAAAAACTTATGAAATTTACTTGGCTCAGAGAGTTTATGTCCTACATAAACCTTTTTGCTGTTGAGGCATAGGACACAAAAAGTTTCTTCTTCTACATAAACCTTTTTGCTGTTGAGGCATAGGACACAATAAGTTTCTTCTTTCTCTTTTGAATCCCATGGATTGCCTCAGAGAAGAGGCAAGTCCCTGAAAAAGCCATCTCGATTGGTATCATTCAAATGCGAATATAGGAATGATTGAAGCATAAAAGTGAAATACTAATAACGAGAAGCTTTTGTCCGTTGACGGTCATCTTAACTGTCTCCTACGCTACGCTCTAAACTAAATCAATCGCTTTGTCCTGATTTATTGAACGTGTACCCTCCGGAACATGTTTTTATGGAATTTCACTCTTTATGTAACATTTCTTTTCTTACTGATTGAATTATCGCTGAAGTCTAAATAGACGGGATCAATATCTTAGATCATTGATCCAGCGGCTTCCATGACGTCGGGGTCCTTGATAACTTCTTTTTTATGGTTGAGTTTGAACCCCGACTCTGATAATTTCTATGATTTTGAGTTTCTTTATTTTAGATTTTGAGTGAATGTGCAATCTTGGGCGATGATATAGCATTCTTGTGTTGTGCGTTGTTCGCCTCAGATGCTGAATAAACCCCACGGAGTAGGGAACTTGATTACTTGATACAAGGTAGAGGGGATGGCCCTCATGGCATGTATCCGTGGTTGTACTATGATGGTGTTATAAGTGTTGTCCTGGTTCATGACATGGAGCGTTGTTTCTAGGGTGACGTCCCTGGCCAGGATGGGCAGCGTTATTTCACCTGAGGTTCAGTCGACTGCATTGTTAAAACCTATTAGTGTTATGTAGCGTGATACTATCTTGTCCTCTAGTCGCATTTATGCAAGAAGTCGAGGGTGAATAATACATGCGCCACTTCTGTCGTCTACCATTATTCTTTTTACATCGGTATCTAAAATATGTAAAGTAATGACAAGAGCATTAAAGTGAGGAAAAGTCAAACCGTTGGAATCTGACTTATCGAAGATGATACTTTCTCCGAGGTTATGATACCGTTCGTGGGTGATTGATCGCTTCAGTTTGTGTGTGGTGGTAAACTTTAAGTGGTTGATTGTTGCTTCATCGCCTCCACTAATGTCTGATTATCATTTGAATGGTATAGGCAGGGGAGGTTGCCTTTGGTGGGCCTTGGTGTTGTTATTTTCCACGCCAAAATTGGCTCTTCCTCGGTCGCTCATAAGCTCCTTTAGGTGCCCTTTGGTGGAGCATGTCCACTACCTCTTCCCATAGGGCTATGCAGTTCTTAGTTTTGTGACCTCGCTCCTGATGAAATTCATAGAGGATGTTTGACTTTTGGGTAATTGGGTCGGACTTCATCTTCTGTGGCCACTTCATCTTCGGACCGAGTTTCTCTAGTGTGTACACTATTTCTGAAGGGAAAACACTAAAAATGTGAGCAGATAATAGCGGAGGCATACCTTTTTTGTTCCACTGAGTCCCTGTATGCGGCATGGACGGTCCTTCCGCATAGCGAGGAGATGGTGGGACGGCTGTACTGACATAAGGTTGGTGCCTGTCTCGGTTGAGGCGTGGACCCGACTGATCTTTTCGACCGTCACTACAATGGTATTTCCTTGGCTATGTTTGGACCGATGTTAACCGTTGGTAGAAGTTTTTGGCGTTCGATATTTTATCGACCCTTTCTTGATGTTCCCTCATCTAGTCGCGGAGTTCCTTGTTCTCGTTTTCTATTTTTTTTTTTTTTTTAGAATGCATGCAAGTGCATCGTTACCTAAGTCAACATCGATGTGAGTGTTACCTGTTGGGGGAGCGGGTTGCTCGTCGGCGATCAGTGTGGTATTCGTCTGTATGACGTCTCTATTTGCTCATTGAGCATGTTTGTCGAGTATGTTATTTAGAGTGTTTGTCATCCACTCTTCTAGTAATTTTTTCACTGTTGGTGGTGCTTTCTCAGTTGTGGACATGGAAGTTCCCCTTTCACGTGAAGCGGTTACACTTCCATAAGGGGGAGGGGAATCACTCCACCTGTGTGTAGCAATCGAAGTCACATTCTCCTCGTCTCGTCTATCATCCTCGTTGATGGTGTTTAAGATGTTGGTAGTGACACCCATTGTTGCTTTCTGTCTTTCATCTCCTTTCCCTGTCACTGTTAGTTTGTGCAGACGAGAAAAAGATGATTATCCTTCTTTATGATCTAGAAGAAACTAAAAATTTTAACTAAAAATCTCCCCACAGACAGCACCGAATTGTTTGACCAAAAAGTGTTACGCCTTTTGTTAGACTAATTAATGATGAAATGAAGGATGAATCGTAGCTAAATATAACAAAATTTAGATCAAATATTGTAGAAAATCGGTAAGATAAACGGCGTTTGAGAGCATTAAATAGCAGATTTGTACTCAGTAATTAACAATAAATATGGTAACAGGAACATGCAATAAAAGTAGATAATGACAATAAATGTAATAAGAAAGAATTTACCACCCAATTATCATATGACTAGTAAATTTGTCCGCGCTTTGTGCGATCATAAATTGATATGCGTTACGTATAATCCTTTTATACACGGTAGGAATCACATATGATAAAAGATAATTGCATTTTAAAGATATAAGCATATGTAAAACTACATTAATTAGTATAAAATTAGAAAAGGTTAATAGTGGTACCTTTTACCAAATCATATAGTGTATTACATAGGTTCCCTAGCACTGGAATGTCGATAAAGATGCCTCCAATCCTCGTGCTAAGAGGAGCAACTTTGTGTAAACCGGAATAAAAAAGTTCCTTGGCGCAATGTTTAGCAGGTTTGTTTGTCTACGCCGGTTGATAACACGATGTGAGAAGGTGATTGTTGACTTTTCTTAAATAAAATACTTTTTTCAATATCTTTTCGTGATCATGCACTCATTAATTTTTCAAATTATATTTTTAGACTTTGAAAGATGATAAAATTGACAAAAGAGTTCTATCTGGAATGAAAAGAGAGTAAAATAATGAGATAAAAGAACTTTTAAAGGCGAGTGTTAGTAAGTTTTAAAAAGGTTAAAATATCATGGTATAGTCAGTTTTCACATTGGTCAATGAAAAATAGTCAGCGTTTATCAAGTCAATGAAAAATAGCCACTATTTTGATACAACAGGGACCGGTCCAGTATAATATACGGGAATTCTGGTGCATTTGTGTACGAACTCCAGCATATTATGCTGGACCGGTATACTTTGCTAACTCCTGTAAAATTTACAGGAGACTGGAACACCAGTGCTCCAAATATAGTTATCCTGGAATATTGCTGGATAATTATACTTGCTGGAACTCCCGTAAAATTTGCGGGAGTTCCAGCAAATTATGCTTGAACTCCAGCAAAATTTGCGGGAGTTCCAGCATAGTTATCCTGGAACTCCCGTAAAATTTACGGGAGTTCCAGGATAACTATGCTGGAACTCCCGTAAAATTTGCGGGCGTATTTTTCCAGATTTTGAACAGTGTTTTCGCTCAGATTTAAAGTGGCTAAATTTCGATGACTTTTAAAACTTGGCTATTTTTCAACGACCAGTGGTAAATCTGACTATTTTTGAATTTCTCCCTTTAAAAAGTGATGTGGCTACCAACAACAATCTCTGGAATTGTAAAAATAGTTGCTTCCAATTAACAACCTATAAGGAAAAGATACTTTGAATTAGTTTACTTCTTTTTGCTTGTTTTATTTGGAAATAATAAAATACAATTGCTAGGCATTAAAAGGTTTTATTTGTTCAATAAAAAAAATACAAAAGAAAGGACAAAAAATATACAATTGTTGATTGTGCGGACGTGCCACATCACTTTAACATTGATCAATTTTAAATATTTAGTGCGTAAAATACATACGAAACTGAAGTTTCTCAAAATTTTCCTTATGCCTCTTACCATAATGGCTTATAATCGGGACGTATGTTATTCCTTTTGAAATTTTCTTTTAATAAAGCCCGATTCTCGATTTTCTCATCTAAATTTTTACTACAAAAGTTTCAGAGAATTTGCTTCTTTCTCCAAATAACTACTATTATCATCTAAAAGCACCATCAAATCTCCCCTAAATTTAGGGTAGAAAGTACACAAGAAAAAAGAAAAAAAAGAAATAAATCAGTTGCAAAGAGTAAAACTTGATGAAAAATCAAAAGAAAATCACCAAATTCATATAAAAATAGCTTTTTACCTTGTCCATTAAATTTCAACATGCTACAACGTTGGTGATGACAGGGGAAGGACTCAAAATAGTCCAACACTAAATTTACCACGAAAGCCTTTCAAAATGTTATTTGTGTATGTAAATGATGTAGAGTTGAAGAGGCAATATCATTATTCTATTTTTATAAGCCTTTATTGTGGAGTATATTATAGTTATTGTGATTATAATCAATTTTTTACTGATGTACAGTTTTTTTCAAATAAACTCATGTAAAATTTTGATAAGAAGTTACAGCCAAATTTGATATAATATTTTGCAACAAGAAATCTCCTGTGAATGTAATTTTTATTGTCTTGGTAATCCTCCCTTTTCTCCATTGAATCTCTTTGAATATAAGAAATAATGATAAGGGTACTTGAAGGAAAAAACTAACTTTTAGGGATTTTTCACAGAAAATTAGGAGGAGATATTAAAGGAATAAAAAATATGTGCATTAACGGAGGGATAAAAAATATGAAAACAAAAAAAAATAGAAAAATAAAAATTACTGTTTGGCTCAAAAGTTATCAATATACTTTGTAAGCTTAAAAACAATCAAAAGTTAATGAGGATAAATCGTAATCAAATATAATAAGACCCAGAGATAAAAAATGAAGTTGTTATTGTAGATCTGATAGTATAAAACGATAATATGAACTCGAGAGAAAGTATTCGTTAGAGATAGAGATAGAGAGAGAGTAGGAGAGAATCAGAGAGTTGTATTATTCGAGAATAACAATGAATATCTTTTTACAATGTGAATGTCTCCTTTATATAATAGGAGACCTTCCTCGAAATAATCATAAAGGTACAAAAGTAGGTAGCGTCTTCTTAGTGAAGACACTGGGTTTTAAACGACGTCGCCTTTGTCCCCACGTCCAAGTCGTACCCTTGCTTTAGTTGGCGTATACTCATTGGGCGTACCCATCGGCGTAGAGACGTTAAGGGTAAAATTTGACCGTATACAGTTAGTCCCTCCGTTCGTTGGAGACGCATTCGGTAGGCATCTTCAATGGGCAGAAATGCAAGCCTCGTCTTGGGAGAATTTGACTTTGCCCTGGGGAGGCAACGTGAATGAGATGAAATGTATGACATTGTTGAATCGCTGACGCGTGGCTTCCTTTTCGGAATGACATCATCGCCCGCATACGTCATTATTACACTTATTCCCGAGGCGGTTCAGAGGATGATGTGACATTTTGGTTTCCCGCGACCATTTTGAATCATGCCTTTTCGATTTCTGCGCAACCTGACCCTATAAATAGGGGAAAGGTTTTATCCGATTCATCTTTCGAACCTTGGGAAAATATTTTCCGGTTTCCGTCTTTTCCTTTCTTTCTTGTAACCGTTATTTCGTGTGAGACTCCTCCACTTCTTTGAAGTCATACTTCTCGTCGTTGATGCTTTATTTCTTAAACAGAACAACATGGCAAAACGTCATCAAGGTAGTAAAAAGACGAAGGACACTGCCCCATATAGGGTTCCACCCTCCTCTGGTGGCAAGGAGGAAGAAGTAGAAAAGACCCTCGTTCCCCTTACGGTAGACAACGTGCTCCAAAAGAAATGCACATTCGAAAAGATTTTCAAACGAAAAGCCCAGCCCTTCCCTGGAAGCATAGTAAATTATTGCAATATCATTTAGACAATCTTTGAGCGACACATAACGTTCCGGGCCATGTGGAAATGGCTCTGGCTGGGATGGATTATGCCAATGTGCACAGGCCTGGATATTGGACATTTTACTAGTACCCATTTTTGATCGGTTATAGTCTCCCGATTTACCCTCTAGCGGAGGAGCTCTGCCGCTTTTTTAACGTGTGTCCGGCTCAGCTTACTCCTTACACCTTGAAGGTGTGCAGGATTCTGACCATGTACGTAGCTAAGGCTGAGTGCGGAGTCTCAGTTCATCATCTTTTACAGTTGTTCAACCCTGGTTACCTGAGGGGTACTATGCTGCAATTGAAGAGTCGTGGTACGAAGGGCTTGGTAGTTAAGTCTGACGACAAGACCAACCGCGGCTTCTGGCGCAGGTACTTCTACATCAGAACGGAGCACCTGGTGTCTAACCTTGAAAGGTGGAACTCAGAACGTAAGTACCTTTATTTGTGAATTTCGTGATTGTTTGTGACCTTGACCATTCGGCCACTGTGATTTCTTTCTCTTCTTTTTTGTGGTGAGGGATTCTCCACCCCAATTTATTGACAATATTAAATTATGGGTGGAAAAGTTGATACCTTATGCGGAGGAGTGCCGTACCTGGGCCGTATTTCGTCAACAGTACGGCCCGTCAGGTAATCCTTCGGCTTTGGTTTGGAAGCTTCCTTAGGATTTATTACCTGACTTACTCGTGTTGGCAGGTCGGAGTGCCCAAGAAGAAGGAGGCCATTGTTACCTCGCCTAGGGCGGAGACCGATTCTGATGGTAAAGACATACCTTGCGGCTTGTTCAGTGATGGCGCTCCCGTGGTTCCTCAGTAGGAGGTTGTGCCTGTGGAGGCGTCCGTAAGTGAAGAGACTCCTTCAGTGCCGTCCCCGCGGCCAGTGGAGGAGACTTCTGAAGGTGAGGAGCCGCCGGAGAGAGAGAGACGGCGGTTGATAACGGCTAAGGGGATAGCGACTGAAGACGAGAGGGTAAGTGATCCTCGTCAAGTGTCGAGGCCGGTTTTTATGGCCGATGCTATCGGTTCGGGGAGGTCGGCTGCCCAAAGGAGAACTGCCGCTAGTGCCAGCCCAGCCGGTGTTCCGGAGAGTGGTTCGTCGGCTGCTATTGGAGAAGTGGGCAGTGATACCAAGAGGGTGGAACCTGAGACTGCCCATAGAGACACAGATGGGTTAGAGAGGCATCCAACCCATGTGGAGATGATGACGGGTAGGTCCAACCGCCGAATTATGATCTCGGGAGGGTATAATCTATTACAACACAGCGAGCAGGCCGCAACAGATATGACCCTGTTATGTACGGTTGCTGAGCGTGAAATGCTGAAGGTTTGGCTCGATGTGCATCTCCCTATGTGAGATATTTGTGTGGATTAGGTGGCACGCCGCCACGGGTATGTTATCTGGATCGGGTTGCATGCCTCAACAATGTGATGTTGAGAATAGTTTTCCATATGTTACTTTGTATGCCTTGCTTCCAGGTTTCTGAGGAAAGTCCGTATTGGGTGTTGCTCGGCGAATAGCGCATCGGTTGTGTCCTTTCAGGATTGAGTGGTGTATATTACTTGTTTCACCGTGGGTGTGATGGATTGCTTGGTTTCAGACATCAATCTGTGCGTGGCTGTCTATTTTGAGCAGGGTGACTTGAGGTGCTTCATGTGTAACAGTGTTTGGATAGGATCGCGCGTTGTGGCGAGGCCACGTGAAGTTATAACCTTTCGGGGAAGATTCAGGTACTTTATTTCTATGATGTGAGACGGGGTCTCAGCTTTCTGTTGTAATGGTAATGTTGAGCTTGGGGTACAGCTCTTTCATTTGAGTCATTTGTCATGATTTGAGTATGTCCAGACTGTTCCTTAATGGTGCGTGCATTATGCAAGTTGTGGCTTAGGCCTGTATTGAGGTGTCGTATCACCAGAGTGGTGCGTTGAATTCGAGGTGATCATTGGAGTCATTAATGAATGCGAATAGATGTGATTTCAGCTGGTTAGAGGGTTTATATCGAGGTTTGGCCCGAAAATCTGTTGTGGTATTAGTCAACAGGGAAGTGGCTTCATGTATGGGTGACCTGAGGAATGGTTACGGTTTATCACGTGTTTTATTTATCGTTGGCAGTGTATGAAAGTGATGGAATAAGACTTTAGCTAATAAGAGGTTTCTATCGATATTTGGGTATTGTGGGCAACTGTTGTGAATAGAGACTATCGTTTCGAGTGTTGGATTGTGTGGTATATTGTATGATTTCACATAAGGTTGCAGGTGTGGGTTATTACAGCTGGTTCGAATTCATTCTGAATATAGATGTGAGGTTCTGATCTCGTGTATGATTTTTGGAAAGCTCAATGCGGTTCTACGGTTTATGGTTTAGATGGACCGTGAAATTTCAGCTATGTTGTGTTGTCGGACCTATAAGAGATAGGGTGACGTGGGATCACCCCGGGTATATGCTTGGTAAGTTCATTTAACTGTCGGTTGGCGTGGGATCACCCCGGGTATATGCTTGGTAAGTTCATTTAACTGTCGGTTGGCTTCTAGGACAACTCTAGGTACGCTCGAGGACGAGCGTTTGTTTAAGTTGGGGAGGATGTGACGACCCGGCCCGTCGTCTCATGTGTTATTGCTTCGTTTCCCTCATTTTATGTTTCTACATGTTTCGTTATCGGTATGTGGTGTGTTAGAGTTGATTCGGACTGGTTTTGATAAGAAATGAGACACTTAGTCTCTTTAAGGAAGGCTTAAGTTGGAAAAGTCAATCGGACGTTGACTTATGCGTAGAAGGGTTAGGATGTGATTTTCAGTGATTCGGTTAGCTTCGGGGGGTGATTTGTGACTTAGGAACGTGGCCGGAAGTGATTTTGGAGGTCCGGTGTAGAATTAGACTTGAATTGGCAAAGTTAGTATTTGGCGAATTTCGGTTGATGGGTGAGATTTTGATCTGAGGGTCGAAATGGAATTCCTAGAGTTGTTGTAGCTTCGTTGGGTGCTTTTGGATATGTGTGCAAATTTTCAGGTCATTCGGATATCGTTTGGTCGGGTTTTTGATCGAATGCGCATTTCGGAAGTTTTTAAGAAACTTAGGCTTGAATCCGATATTATTTAATAGTTTTACCATTGTTTGACGTGTTTTGAGGATTTGATAAAGTTTGAATGGGGTTTTAGGATGTGTTGGTGTTTTTGGTTGACGTCTCGGGGGCCTCGGGGTAATTTCGGATGGCTAACGGGATGAAATCTCAAGTTGAGAAGTGGCAGATCTTGCTGGTATCTGGTATGAGCGCTTCTGCGAAAATGGACCGCAGAAGCGGCTCCGCGGAAGCGTGAGGTTGGTCACATAAGCGGTCTGATGTGGAGCTGGGTAGTTCCGCAGAAGTGGAACTCTTTTCGCCTAAGCGAGTCCGCAGAAGCGGACGTGAGGTCACAGAAGCGGTTTGGCCTGGAGATGAGGAATCCGCAGAAGCGGAAATGATTGTCGTAGAAGCGGCTGATGGGGTTTTAATGAAAAATCGCATAAGCAGAGTTATGGCCGCAGAAGCGGTCCCGCATAAGCGGTAGCGGGACCGCAGAAGCGAAAAGAGTTGTTGGCAGAAGGGTTTAATGGTTTTATTTCATCCGCGAGCTCCACCATTTTTCCTCCATTGTTGAGCGAGTTTGAGAGCAATTGACGGGATTTTTAGAGAGTTTTGACTGGGAATCGATCGGAGGTAAGTTCTATGGTCTAGAAACATCATTTTATTGAAGAATCTACCTTTAATTCTTGGAAATTTGGGTAAAAATTTTAAGAACTAGGGCTTAGTTTTTTAAATGAAAAATTTGGGATTTGAGGGGGCATTTGAACTCCGATTTTGATAAACTTGATGTGTATAGACTCGTGGAGAGACGAGGAATCCGGTAGCATGGGGTAGATCACCGTTGGAGATTGTGACTTGGTCCGTCCCAATTGATGAAATTACTACGTATTTGGCTGAACTACTTGTTATCATCATAGTTTGGATTGATTACCATGTTTTGGGCTTCGTGCCGATTATTTGAATCCTTTAGGGATTATTATCACTGTTTCCATGATACTTAGCATGTTAAATGATTTCGGTCCTGAGTTAAATAGTATTTTGAAATGTCCAGACATACTTCTAGGGTTTTAAAACTTAAACTACATGTTTTAACGTTCGGAACTGAGAACTGTTATTTGAATATTGCCCTAGTGGCTTATGTGCATTTCTGGACTGAGCATGGATCGGGCTGCGCACCGCAGCAGTATTATGTGTGCATTTTCTGGACTGAGGATGGATCGGGCTACACGACGCAACGATGTGATATTGATATTGCGCTTGGGATGTAGGAGCCCCTCCGGAATCTGAACCCCCATAGTGAGCGCGGGTACCCAAATGGATCGGGCTGTGCGTCGCACCGGTCATGTGCATTGCATTGCATTCATGCATTGGTTCCTGTTTGTACTACGTGGCATGACATTCAACACTCTCATATCATTGGCATCCATGCTATTTCTTGCACTGTTACCAGATACCCTGGTGTTATTTGTTAATGGATTGATGTGCCCGAGGGGCTGACTTATGTGCGGACTTGCACTATCTGATTAAGCATTTATTTGCTTGACTGTTGGGAAAAGGAAATTTTCAAAAGAGGTTTTTAACTGATCCAGATATTTTCTAAAGGATTTTCACGGAATTACTGTTTTCTCAAAGGGTTGTGCTGTCCCATATTGCATGATGGAGTGCTCTTACGTGATTTCTTGCCGCTCAGTTATTATTTACTCTTATTACTCACTGAGTTGGAGTATTCACTTTACTCCTGCACCTCGCGTGCAGTTATAGGTATTGTTCACCCGGTAGCGGGTTATTAGCGGATTGAAGGTATTACTATTGTAGTTGAGCAAGGTGACCGCCAGCGTTCGCAGCACCGGACTTCATCTTTTGAACTCTAGATTTTATTTTGTACATATTATTGGTCCTGTAGTGGTGTTCAGTCTTCTTTAGATGCTCGTGACTTGTGACACCCCGGTCGGGCTGTGTTGGGTGGTAAATATCAATTATTAATGCCATTAAGTCGTATTATTCATTCATTTATGTTTATTAACTGTTAAAAAGGGGCATTGTTGTTCTGTTGGCTGGCCTTGTCTTCACGAGAGGCGCCATTGTGAGCACGTAATTTTTGCCCTAAGCAAACTATTCCAAAAGTTTCAAATTAAATAATTTTACAATTTTTAATAATTTTGTTGCATTTTTCGTATTAATTGGTTGCATAATAACTCATGTTAAAAGTATAAAAAAAATATGCATTAATTCATTTTAACAATCTAAAGAAAATCACAAAAATAGTTCATTTTAGCATTTTATTATTTTAATTAGAAATTACTACAAAATAGTTATTAAATAATTTTAGATTAATTGTTGGTTTAAACTCTCAATTTTATAAAATCAAGAAAATATAAAAATATATATAATACAAATTGTAAATGATATAATATAAAAGCAAAAGAAATAAAAAAGGAATTTGTTCTTAAAAGACCAATTTGGGCCAAAATTAAATGAGTCCAACCCACTCCTAAACCCAATTCACACCAAGCCCGACCCGCCTGCCCCATTTACTTTAAAATTATCGGACCTTCATATCATAGGGACACGCAAATTGCGTGTCTCTATCTTCCTCACATTCAACAAAAATTCCAGCGCTATTTAGATGAAGATTTCAGAGAAGAAGAGGAGATTTTCAGGGAGAGATTTCAGAGAGGATTTTTCCAGAGAGAACGAGTGAAATCACAGAGAAAAAAAATTCAGAGAAAACTAGGGTTTTAGTTTAGCGATTTTCTTCCAATTCCAATTCTAGTCTTACAAAATTGTTAGAGTTTATTTTAGTTTGTTCTTTTGATTCC
>MU686247.1:70988-148481 GCA_026770625.1 Nicotiana glauca | reverse complement strand
AAATTATCTTAAAATACTAATTAACTCATAATAATAATTGTCACCTAAATTTAAATAACAATTAAAATACAATCATACAATTTGGACATTAAAGGCTAAAAATGCAAAAGATGCCTATTTTTGTAATTTTTATTTTATAAGATAAAATTAATTACTCCTAATTGTAGAATTAAATCCTAAATGCAAATGCGACATATTTTTTTATTTTTTTATTAATTTAACAAATAAACATGCACAAAAAAAAAAAAATGACACTAAATTCATAACAATTGCAAACAAACTAAAAATTATTTTATTTTGAATTTTTTGGGAGTAATTCTTATAGGGCAAAAATTACGTGCTTACAATAATTGCCGCTAAAGATATTGACTTTTAGCGGCAATTTAGTAAAATATATTAGCCACTAAAATGGACGCTAAAACTACAAACTAAGAGGTTTTCAGAAGGGATACTATGGCCATTTTAATTGCCACTAAAAGTTCGCATCTTTAACGGTAGTTATTTTGAATTTAGCGGCTATAAAAATAGATACTAAAGGAGTATAATTAATAGTTATGGATTGAATTTAGTAGCCATTATAGTTGTCGCAAACAATTGCAGTTAAATATGCGAACTTTAAACGGCAATTATTTTGAATCTAGCGGCTATAAAAATGGATGCTAAAGGAGTATAATTAGCCGTTATAAATTGGATTTACTAGCCATTATAATTGCTGCAAACGATTGCCATTAAAGATAATAATATTTAGCGGCAGTAAACCATACTGTTTACTAGCTTTTGTGACAATAGTCGCTAAAGGCTTTGCCAACCCTAGCTTCAACGGTGAAACACTAATGGCGGTAAAAGATATAGAGGCTATTGTTATTGCCGCTAAAGTCGTTCTATATTGCCTCTAAAGCCCATTTTTGCTGTAGTGATGGTCTCTGTTTTCTCCCAAAGTTATGTACTAGAATCTTCAATCGTAGAAGTATAAAAATAAAAGACTGATTGCATATATTTGAGAATATTAAGATGATCGTACAGTCCTTATATAAGGATACACAAATGTAATGGTTATCCTTACTTAACTCTTACTCGTTACTAATATTAATTGTATTAATTGCCCGTTACTAAATCTACTCGTAATAGTTAGGGTAATAAGAAGCAAGCACGCTCAATCAAGGATAATGTTAATTCCCTTTCTATATCTATAACTAATTCATGAATCTTTCGCTTTTATGGTCTTCATGTATCTCATGCCTATTTCTTCTTTTCCAGCTATCAAGACGATACCTTATTTCATACATCCCATGGGTATTTTATCCGTGCCTCATCATCTCTTTATTGACCCGATATAGATGCCAACTGTCATCATACTATTAATCCACATGTCATGCCTATTTTTTTTACTAATACAAGTAGTCCCTACATTTTCTGAATATTCGGAAAGTGGTAAATTTATTTGTGGCGGGAATGTCTTGCTGCCTCTTCCCAATAATCATGATGCTTTCTTTAGAAATGATGGGATTTATATCATTTCCCTTTAATTCCTAGGACACGTGTCCTGTTGTGATTTGGCTCTGTAATTTACAACAACTTTTAGGAGTTTCCGGCGACTGCGTCAACTCAAAGTGATGATTGTGTGATGATGGTTCATAATGAATGTTAATGATGACAGACCTTCCCTATAAATACAGTATCATGTACCACTCAAAATTTTCTCATTCTTTCTTGCGTTCATATTCTAACTTTTCCTACAATTTTTTCCTTTCTTCGTGTTTTTACCATTAAAGATGACTTCCCATTCTTCAAATCCTTCTTCATCATCAGACCCTCGTAAAGTAATCGTCATTGATGAACTTGACCCCTCTTCTACCCAAGTTAGGAGCAGAAGAGGGGGTAGACTCCGTAGCCTAGGTTTCTCATCAAGTCCTAGCTTTACTCCTTCCCAATAAGATACTACAAACCCTCATCTTCCAAACCCAAAACTTCTTCAACCCCTAGAACCTCCTCTAGAGGTAAAGACCATAACAAACCATTTCAAGAACCCGTTGTTTCTAAAATTGTCCCTCAAGAATTTTCTTTTATTTCAGATTGTGAGGCTATGAGGAAACAACTTTCTTCTATAGCCACACTTAACCCTGCCGATCATTACCCTCTTTGATCATTCCTGGTCTTCTTCCTCTAGTTCGTCATGAATGCAATCAGAGATCTAATTTTCCTATGATAGCTCCTGGTACCGATGATCGAATAACCTCTTATCGTGAAGGTTATTTATTTTTTATATTTACTCTTTCACCTTAGGATTCAACCCACCTATTGACTCAGTGATCACGAAATTTGATCATTACTTTAATGTCTGTCTTGGTCAAATAGGCACGATTATTTGGAGAACAGTAGCTTGCCTTCGTTACTTGTAAAACTTGGTCTCATCTACTATTACTTTCCAATACTTACTCCATCTATACTCCCCGAAGATCTTTCACGAAGGTGTTTTTTCCCTTGTGGCGAGAAGCAATAGAGTTTTAATTTGCCCCGAGGATGATTGTGACCGTGGCTGGAGTGCCCAGTTCATGGCTATTCTCACTCGTGACTTAGTGGGTGATAAAACATGCCCTTCTCTAAGAAGTGAAACTTTGTATGTGAATATTTTTCTCCACTTTTTTTGCTTTTCTCATGGTTTCAACTTTCTTACATGTGTTTCTTTTTGCTTTTCAGCAATCATAGAAGTTTTAGAGAACTTCCTAACTTTCATGATTGGATAGAAAAAATATCGATCGGTGCCATCATGAAATAGAGATCATGAAAATTTCTCTCCTAGAAGTTTGGGTAGGAAGTGAAGACCCGCGGTACTTTTTCATGACTTAACCTTATTGTATTTTCTTTTACTCTAACCTTTTTCGTTGTTCTTTAGGATTTGCTGCTCGTGGCATTCGTCCTACTTCCGTTCCTATTACTAGGCTTTTCGTTAGCGTATCACATGAGAAAATTCTAAATATGTCCTCTTCATAGAGGCAGAATGCTGAAGTCTGTGACTTTGAAGAAGAAAAAGAAGATGATGATGATAATTCTTTGGTGAGATATCCACGAGTCAAGAGACGCGTGGTTTTTGATGATGAAGCTCTTACTCCTCAAGATCTACCTCCTAGCCCCGTTCCTTTCAAACTTGTTGATGAACCCAAGAATGTTCTTTTGGACCTCTCAGATGATGAAGATAATGTCCATTATGGCAATCCCCCCCTCAAGTCTTGTTGAAAGACTCTTTGCCCATAGATTTGTGGGTGAAGAAGACCTTGGCCTAGTTTCTGAAGAACCTTCCCTTGTTGCCCTTCCAGTGACCCCCATTGCTCCTGCTGTTAATTTACCAACTTCTTCTGCTACCATGCCCACAATTGTTTATATTATCGCATCTGCTGTTATTCCTCGTGAGTAAGTGGGCCTTTCTAGTGAGAGAAGATGCATGAAGCAAATTTTGATCTAAGTCTTCGAGGGTGGGAACTTGTAAAAGAACTCTGATCGGGATACAGTAGACATGTCAAATGGGTCGACCCGACCCGGACCCGAACCCGTTGACTCTTGGACCATGGGTTCTTAATCGGGCCGATTCGATTCACTTTCTTATAGGTTCCGGTCCGGATATGACCCATTAATCAAAACATGTTGACCTAACCCGGACCCGTAACCCCTTAACCCGAGCCCTAACGGGCCGAATACAATTTGATTAAAAAAGTTAAAAACTAATAAATGATAAAAATTTCAAAGTTTATACATATATACAAACTTGAAATTTCTACATGTCTTTGAAGCCACTTAGAAGAAAAATGAAATAAAATCATATGTTATTAATATTAAAACTTGAGATACATATGGAATTCGACTATTTCTATAGCTAATAGTCTAGAATGTATGGAATTCGATTATTTCGACAAGACGCCTCATAACGATCGGCCGGTCATTTCGAGAATTAACTCCTTGATCCCCTATGAACTTCTTCCACCGAGTCTACTTTTATTATTCTGAATTGTTGGGATGGTTCATCTTGAGTTCCGGAGTATTTTGGGACACTTGAATAGTTCCCTAAAGAGAGTTTAAACCTTAGAATTTGGACCGTAATTGGAGCAGTGCAAAGATGGTTTTGGAATGGAGTTCCGTCAATTTCATTAGCCCCGTTGAGTGATTTCGTGCTTAGGGGCATGTCTGGATTGTGTTTTGGAGGTCCGTAGCTTATTTAGGCTTGAAATGCCGAAAGTTGAATTTTTGGAGTTTTCTAATCGATAGTGAAATTTCTATATCGGGGTCAGAATCCTATTCCGGAAGTTGAAATAGGTCCGTAGTGTTGAATATGACTTGTGTGAAAAATTTGGGGTCAATAGAACATGGTTTGGTTGGTTTCGGCATCGATTGTAAAATTCTTGATATTTCACATTCATTAGGCTTGGATTGGAGGATGATTCATGGTTTTAGCGTTGTTTGATGTAATTTGAGGGTTTGACTGAGTCCGTATGATGTTTAGGATTGGTTGGTATGTTTGGTTGAGGTCCGGGGGGCCTCAGGTGAGTTTCGGATGCTTAACGGATTGGAATTTGGACTTAGGCATTTTTGAAATTTGCTGAACTTGTTGTTTTCGCACCTGCGGTTATTGGACTGCAGGTGCGACACCGTAGAAGCGGTTTGGCAACCGCAGATGCTGTCTGAGGGTTGAAGGCTGTTGCTCGCAGATGTGGCTCAAGGACCACAGAAGCACCAAGGAGTGGAGCGCAGGTGCGACGCCTGGTGGTTTAATGAATTATGCAGGTGTGGATCCTTATCCACAGAAGCGGGACCGCAGAGCGGTAATCGTTGGGCAGAAATATGAAATTTTGAGGGTTGAGTTCATAACTTCTCAAAATTGATTTAGAGCTCGGTACGAGACGATTTCTTGAGAGATTTTGAAGGTGAAATATTGGGTAATGAATTCTAACTCTTATTTGGTTCTAATACATTAATCTATTATTATTTTTCTCATTTAATTAAAGGAATTTGAGGGTAGAAGTTTGGAAATGGGGGAAAAAGTTTCCCAATGGAAAATTTGAGTTTTCAATAAGAATTTGACATCGGATTGGGATGATTTTTGCACGAGCGAACTCATGAGTGAATGGGTGTTCATAATCCGTAAATTTTACTCGATTTCGAGACATGAGCCCGAGGAGGATTTTTGGGCGTTTTCTTATTTCTCGTTGTAGCTTCAAGTTCACTAGTTAAATTAGTTACTTGTAGTTTTATTCACGTTACGTAATTTATTTGATTAGATTTGAGCCACTCGAAGTTGGATACTCATGGCAAGAGCGTGATTTTGGATTGATTTTGAGCTGGTTCGAGGTAAGTGGCTTTCCTAACCTTGTGTGGGGGAAGTTCCCTTAAGATTTTGGTACTGTTGCTTTATGAATGTCGTGTACATGAGGTGACGAGTGCGCACACGTGCTAATTGTTGAAAAATCCTGTTTTCATTAAACACTTATCTATGTTTCTCCATTAATTGAGTAATACTAGTATGTGAAACCTCCTGTTTAGCTTAGCAAAGCATGTTTATGTGACTTAACTGTCTTATCTGCTTTAACTACTTAAGTGGATTCTATGTAGCATGTTTAGAGTAGAATTTTCCTATTTTCTCGATACAAACTTAAATAAACTGTAGATTTCCTTTGGTGTATTTACTTTGGGACTATGAAATGTTATTCTGGGAGATCCACTGCATGTTTACTTTGGGACTACAGATCAGTATTCTGGGAGATCCCCTACACATTTATATTTGGGACTATGGGATGGTATTCCCGAAGATCCCTCTGTACTGGATATTTACTTTGAGACTACGGATCGGTATTTCGATAGATCCCCCTGCACATTTACGTTTGGGACTACGGGACGTTATCCTGGGAGATCCCCTGTTGCTATCTCTGTACCGAGTTAATTCTTTATGTGATTTTATCTTTATTGACTGTTAGTATTTGAATTATATTGTCACCTTTCATACTATTTTACCTTGTTATATATATTTAAAAAGTATTGCCCTGACCTTCCTCGTGACTACTCGATCGAGGTTAGGCTTGTAACATACTGGTACTGCTGTGGTGTATTCATGCCCTTTCCTGCACATATTTTTCGTGTGCAGATCCAGGTTCTTCTGCTTAGCCATACTATTCGTGAGGCGAGTCGATTCAGAGACTTCAAGGTATATCTGCCGCATCCGTAGACCTAGAAGTCCCTCTCTGTTCTCTCTTCAGTTATAGGCTTTTCCCTGTATTCCATTTGTTATTAGACTTCTGGAATTAGAAAACTTATGTACTTTTCTTTAGCTTGTGATTCATGAGATTCCGTATTTTGGGAGTATTATTATTGGTCAAGAGTGTTATTATTGCATATGGCGAGCAACATTTTAAACACTTTATCTATATTTACCTGTTAGATGTCTAGTTTGTACTTTTAAATTTCATTTTTCGCAAATTGTTAGGCTTGCCTAGCCGTAGAGACTAGGTACCGTCACGATAGTTAACGGAAGGAGAACTTGGGTCGTGACATATGTGTATATATATATACACATACATACATACATGAGCTGGTCTGGTTCGGTTGACCCGTGGGTCAGCTACTGGTTCGGACCAGTCCGGTTCAGTGGATCAAAATATTATAGCCCGGCCCAGGCCCCTTAAATTAATGGGTTTATCTGGTTAGGGTTTCGTAGGTAATGGGCTGGTTAAAGGGTCAATTTTAATGGGTTATATGGTCCGGTTCGTGGGTTGACCCGGTCCATTTGACAGGTCTAGGATGAAGTGTGGTTGAAACCGTTAATTGGCCCAGTGGAGAGAGAAAAACTCGAGTCTCACAGCTCTTTAATCTTAATGGATGATGTTATTCATTCTGCTCTTAAGGTATACATTTCTTCTTATATATTTTTCCCTCTCCTATAAGTTTGTAACCCTTCTACATTGTATTTATGTAGATCAATTTAATAGGTACGGAGCTGATGAGAAGGATATTTTAGACTGAGCAGCAAGTGTAAGAGCTGTGTTTAGAAGCTGACAACTAGAAGAAACAATTTGAAAGCCTTCAACTTGAATAAGAGGTTTTAGATGAGGAAAAAGAAACTTTGGAGCAGCAGCTCAAAATCACAATTACTGAATTGGCTATTTTAAAAACTTCCTCCAATCAAGTTGAAAAAGACAATGATAGGTTGAATCTTCTTTTGTTGAGCAACTTTCTGGGCTACTGAGAAGATTAGGAGCCTAAAGGAACTTTTGAATCAGAAGGATCTGTACACTGGTGAAATAGTTCAAATGCTTACCCAAGCTCAAGAAGATATCCGTGCCTCTTCTGATAAAATTAGGTTCCTTGAGGACACTCTTAAGCTCCTGAAGGCATCTTATGAAGCCTCAGAAGATTAAAGGAAAGACCTAAGGGCAGAGATATAATAGTTGCAGAAAGATTATGAGGCTCTCGAAGACAAACTAACACTTGATGTTAATTGGGATTTTTTAAACAGTCGTCTTAAGACTTTGCCGAGGCTAACTAGGAGGGTTTTGACCTAGAGACTGAGATTGCCAAAGCTAAAGAGGCAATTCAAAAAACTCAGCAATGTCAAAGTTTTTCAACACCCGAGGACGAAAGTTTCAAAGGTGATGAAGACAGTCCGTTAGTTGACCAAGCCGATGCTCAACATTCATCTTCTCAAGTTGATCCTTCCATCCCTATTGATGATGCTCCTTAGTTTTTTGCCATTCATCTTAGAAATTTACTTTTGTTGGTGTTTATGAAACATTTTATTTTTGCTCGAAGTGAATTTTGGGAATTTTTTCCTTCTATGTTTTTGGGTTATTAATATTAATATCATTTTGATGCGTATATTATGCCTTTTGCTCTCTAAGTTTTTGAGCTTTTATTCGTATTCAAAGTACTCTTAAAATGTCGCGTCTTAATATGCACGTGTTTTTTTATTGATAAAGAGGGTCCTTTTATGTTTACAACACTAATGAAGATGACGTCTCATCTTCGTATTGGGGCAAAGATACAAAATATGAAGTGATTTTAAGAAGTTTTATTTGAACTTTCAAACAAAAATTTGTGTACAAGATTTTTATAACTACTTTCTTTATAGCAGGTTTATAAGTACGGGTGCGTTTACCCCGTGACTAATTTTATGGCATTAACTTAAAAGCTCGTGGGAGTTTTTTGTAGGTCCTTCAACTCTTTTCTTCTCATTCCTTCTGCGAGCTTGAAAATTTGACATTTTCTTCAAGGTTTTTCCTTTGGCTAAGTTATGCTTTCGTGGTGTGCATCTTATTCTTTTATGTACTTCTCCATATGCATAGTCCCCCAATGTTGAACCATTGAAGCATGAAACCTTGAATACTAGATCTACTCCTTATTTTGGTCCTTTCTCTAAAAAAGGATATACACAAGAGACTCAAAGATAACTTTTTAGATGATTACCGCTTAACCCTTTCCATCAGAATTATTGTAATCTAAACTAGGAATAATTAAGTTTTCTGAGTATCTTTTGGGTCTAATGTCATCATCTGGTACTGTCACGACCCTGGTTTGCCCTCCGTGAACCATCGTGATGGCACCTAGTCTCTACGACTAGGTAAGCCTAAATTGCGGAAGATAACCAAACTTGCGAAAAATAAAACGATTTAAGAACAGAAGCAATAATAGTGTTAAATGTGCCACTCGGCATACACCATACATATATAAGTCTCAAAACCAATATCCAACCCAAGACCGGGAAACCCACGAATCACAAGCTAAGATAGAGAAATACTACATAGCTCTAACTCCAGAATTTTGTCTAATAAGAACAGAAAGTACAGAAGGGCTAAAATAGTAAAAGCATGAATGGAAAGGGACTACTCGGTTTGTGGATGCGTCAGATGTGCCTTGAAGTCTCTAAGTAGTATCCTCCCTCAAGGATAATAAGCTTGAGAAGAAGTACCTGGATCTGCACATGAAAAACTTGCGCAAACGAAATATGAGTACACCATAGCGGTACTCAGTAAATGCCAAGCTTAACCTCGGTCGGGTAGTGACGAGGAAGGTCAGGGCCCTACTGAGGTAAATAATAATAATAGTGACATGTTAAGATAAACAATATAATTGAGAATCTATAGTAAGAGTCTATACATGATAATAAGGGTACAATAACAGAAACAGAATATAAAGACAAATCACTAGGTAACACCACTCACAACAGGGACAATAATCAGGGATCTCTTGGTATCTCGAGGATCTCTTGGTATTCTCAATATATATACACTAGGGATCTCTTGGTATCCTCAATATATATCGGGGATCTCTTGGTATCCCGAGAATCTCTTGGTATCCCGAGGATCTCTTGTATCCTCAATATATACACACTAGGGATCTCTTGGTATCCCAAGGATCTCTTGGTATCCTCAATATATGCCAGGGATCTCTTAGAATCCCGAGGATCTCTTGGTATCCTCAATAAATACACACTAGGGATCTCTTGGTATCCCGAGGATCTCTTGGTATCCTCAATATATTCCAGGGATCTCTTAGTATCCCGAGGATCTCTTGGTATCCTCAATGTATGATAGGGATCGCTTGGTATCCCGAGGATCTCTTGGTATTCTCAATATATGCCAGGGATCTCTTAGTATCCCGAGGACTTGGTATCCTCAATGTATGATAGGGATCTCTTGGTATCCTCAATATACATTCCAGGGATCTCTTGGTATCCCGCACCTCAGTCCAAATCATAAATACGTACAGGGGATCTCCCCGGATGCCGTCCCGTAGTCCCAAATTAAACATAGAAGCAATACAAGGATACTCAATTAAATACTAAATACATATCAAGTAAGCAGTTAATTATAGTCTAACATGCTTCATGTAATGCAATTAAGGCAGTTTAAGCAAAAAGGTAATTAAGTCAACTAAACGTGCTTTTCTAAACTAACAACAGGCTAAATTCGCAAGTAGAATAAATAGGAAGGAAAGGAACTCAGCTTAAATACTAAAAATAAAACCAAAATTTTCAACAATTAGCTCACGTACGCGCTCTTCACCTCACGTACAAGGCATTTCAATTATTAACCATCATATCCTAAGGAGAAGGTCCCCCACACAAGGTTAGACAAGCCACTTACCTCGAACTAGCTCAAAATCAACTAGAAACCACGTTCTTGCCACGAGTATCCGACTCCAAATGGCCCAAATCTATTCAATTCTATTTCATAATGTAAATAATACTTCAAGAAGCTGATTCTACAATTAAATTCTAAGCTAATATGTGAAATTATGTAAAATGACCAAAATGTCCCTTGGGCCCACGTCTCAGAATCAAGTGAAATTTATATTTTTCAGAATCCTCACACCCACATGAGTCTATTCATACAAAAATCCCACAAATCGAATGACAAAAACCTAATCAAAACTCAATCTCTAAGTCTAAGAACTTTTCCCCCAATTTCTACCAAAATTCCTAAATTAAAGGATGAATTTAAATGAAGATTCATAGAAATTAGTCTAAACCGAGTAAGAAACCAAGTCGCCCAGGTGAAAATCCCCTCAAAAATCGTTATCTTCCGAGCTCCCAAGTCCAAAATACGAGTTATGGTCTAAACCTTCAATTTTTCCTTTTAAATTCCTTGCCCAGATGTTGTTCATTGCGATCGCAAAGAGTAAAAGTGAAAGGCTCCAGAAATGGCCTATGCGATCGCGACATGAAGAATGTGATCGCAGAAGAGGAAAAGTGAAGGGTCCTCAAACTAGCCTATGCGAACGCAATAGAAGGCTTGCGATCGCAGAAGAGGACAAGGCCAGCTTATGCATTCGCGGTCGAAGCCACCCGAGCACAAAGAGTAAAAGGGCAATGAACCACCAGCTCCCATTTCTACTATGCGAAAGTAATTGCGAACGCGAAGGAGGAAGAGGATGACTTCCGCGATTACGAGTATAGCAATGCAATCGCGAAGAACAACTTAGGCCCCCTCAGAGAATGCACTACGTGATCGCGGAGGGAAGGCTACGATCGCAGAGAAGGAAACCAGACACCGGCAGGTCAGCAATTCAACAAGTTCAAAAAATGATCCGTTGAGGATCCGAAACACACCCAAGGCCCCGGGACTTCAACCAAACCTACAAATATATCCCATAACATCATTGAAACTTGTTCCAACCTTTGGAACACCCAAACAACATCAAAACACCTATTTTTCATCGAATTCAAGCTTAGGAATCCCAAAAACTCTAAAAACACATTTTCGATCAACAAGTCTATCAAACCTCATCCAAATGACCTAAAATTTTGCATACACGTCACATTAAACACTAAGAAGCTACTCCAACTTTCGAAATTCCATTATGACCCTCAGATCAAAATCTCACTATCGGACCGGAAACTTTAAAAATTCAACTTTCGGCATTTCAAGCCTAAATTAACCACGGACCTCCAAAACACATTCCGATCATGCTCCTAACCTCGAAATCACCTAACAAAGCTAACAGAACCATTAGATTTCCATTCTGAGGCCGTCTTCACACTGTTCCAACTATGGTCAACTTTCCAACACTTAAGCTCTCATTTAGGGACTAAGTGTCCCAAAACTCTCCGAAACTTAAAACAGAACATCCCGGCAAATCAACTTAGCAAAAATAAACTTGGGGAAAGTAGTTAATAGGGGATCAGGGCGTTAATTCTTAAGATGACCGGCCGGGTCGTCACATCCTCCTACACTTAAACATTCGTTCGTCCTCGAACGAGCATAGAGATATACCTGAAGTGAAGCTGCTCATGGCCCCAAATTGCTGAGCGACGCGCCAGGGCTCAAAATGACCGGTCGGGTCGTTACATTCTCTCCTACTTAAACATACGTTCATCCTCGAACGTGCTAAGAACTATGTTGGGGTTGTCCAAAATCACTGTTTAACACCTCCAGCACCTACATGCTACCACAACTTAGCTGTGTACCCTAGCTTGATCAATCTGAAGATATCCTTTTTCACCTAAGCAAATAAGCCTTAGAGCCTAATTCCTACATCCAGAATTCTCTGCCAGGCCTGTCCAACATACGCTCACTGTATCAATAACTACCCGCATCACCAAAACATGACTGGATACCTTAGCTGAATTCTCACCTTGCATCACTTTACTCACAAGACCACAATAACATTCTCTAATCAAACACGAATCTGATGCTCCTATTTCACCTCATGACCTACATAGGTCTTGCTCTAACTCTTACAATACTGCCAAGATGGAAGAGGTGTGTAGAAATTCATACCCAATTGCTGAATCAACAAATCATTGGGTCTATTCTCCTGGTAAGAACCATCACCTCATTCGGAACCAAATAATGGTCTTAGTTCCTTAATATACTTCATATAATCATCTTGCACTGGTCCTAAATCCGATGATCTCGTCTCACCCAGTACGAACCGCTCAGGCAATAAGCCACACCGGACATGATCAAAAGTCTCATATGATGCCACAATGTGCCAATAGGCTATGAACTCAAACGTGACAAAAGGAAAATGAAACCTAGAGGGAACTACTCAACTCATGCACTAGTATGAACTTTCCTTAGAAAATAGGAAGCAAGGCATACAAAAATAGCATATAGAAAACTGTACTCAACATCACACTGTTGCAGCATGTAACCTGATCCAAATAACATACCCATGGCGGCGTGGCACCCAATACACATATAGAATTCACGTAAGGAGATATAAATCGAGCTAAACTGCTCATTATAACAAAATTTCGAATATCGGTCACAAGCACGCTAAGTGCATAATACCATCCTTTGGAGACATATAGTGCCATAGGCTACTGAATTCAAACACAACTGAAGTGCAATGTACGATCTGAAATCTCAAGAGCCATCCTGTTCATATGAAATCATCTCTAAGCGGAACCTCAACACATAAGAAATTTATCAAGCCGCCTCACAACTCATATGGCGCAACATATCATTTCATGAAATAGCTGACGACGAAATAGTACCCCGACTACTTATCCAAAGGAGCACATTACTGAAATGAACACATTTGGCGTGATATAGAGCCTATATTCACATTTAGATCCATCCACATACCTCAAGCTGATTCTGATCACACTGAACTAGGCTAATAACCTTTCAAAGGTCCATAATAACCCCCTTTTTCTCATAACACACGAGAACTATCATCATAACAGGGCAATCCTCCACGGTCCACAACCCAATAAGTCGAGTGCCCTTCAAGCATAAATTCTCAAATTAATGATATCATCACCGTCTTCATACATGGTTTAAATCTTCAATCAATCAAGTGACTACATGCCACACTTATACAATCTTCTTGTGGGCACGCTCCTATGACCTTTCGTAATAGACAACAGATATTCGTATCCATACCACTAGCCGCACTAACGCTGAGAAGCGTTCAAGAATCCATAACCAGGATGCAAGGCCTTTTTCACAAACAACGATCTCAGGTGACGCTGAAGACGATACCCACTTACTTTAAACATCGAAATTACTTTATTTCTCATCCGAGCTCACGACATCGCTGTCAACACTGAACTACAACCTTGATCCTCACTACAAATTCCATACCACACACCACACCAACATACCTATATACGATAGAACATGATTTTTCACCATAACTCCATAACCACTAATAGATTGACACTTCATCGTATAAAACTTTTCACTTAACTCACTTCAGGAGAACCATAGCAACACACAGGTGAATTCTCATAACCGTAGAATGTGCAATATCTAAGTAGTGGTCTAAGCCACCATAGCCCCTTTCGGGATCCACCTATCCATGACAGGCCATAAAAGTGGAATACTTCTGAATAACATCAATTACGACGATCGACAAACCTCACACGTTCCATCACAAATCACTTGCATAACTTGATCGCATTGAAGGAAATGATCACTACCACCAATATGCCATTTCAACTATGGCCAACCAATCTATCTTCTTCCAAATTAATTCTTGATTGCCTTAGAAATAATAATAACTCCATTCAACACATAGCACACTCCATCTGCACTCATCTCGAGTGACCTTGAATCATGAGACCATGCTGTCTCCAATCCCGTGAACCATTTCATACCTCCTAATGCTACACTACGAGTCAAAACATCCTAGAACATTCTTTGGCTCTTCTCATAAGCTGCTACGAAGCTTGATTCTTAACCGTAGGCTCAAAATCATTAGGCACCACGCTTTGCCCTTTTGAATCCACTAGGACCGTTGTTGAGAGCCAAACGCTCTGACTTGGCCCTGAATATAATCAACTCCATGAATATTCTAGCACATGAATACCCTCTCGACGAAACACCCGGCAGAATCACTTCCCTTGAAACCCGTATCTATATAAGGCACAAATCCTGAATTCGAGTTCACTCTCTAGCTGCACAAGTCTATTCACCCTCATCGACATCAATAAAATATGCGGCAAGATCCTTCCAATCCAAATTTATGTTGTATCCTTCTTCATTTCAAGTAGTTCCTTTCCGTTATATTAAATCTCCTGCCGCATAATAGCCTATACTTCAAATTAGATCCGTAGACCCCAATCATCAATCACTAAAATTTCCAAGTCATTCCAAACTCTCCTTAAGGTGCGTAGCCATCCTAGCACAAATCCCATATGCAAATCCACCACTCTCCCACTTTGGCAGAACTCACCCCTCTAATTGACCACTCGACCTTTGCTTCTTATACCTGGCCTTCTAGAAATTTTAACCACCGCCTAACACTCCCCACATGTCTTTCCTCATCCTTGCTGCTCAGTTATTGCCTTAATAAATTCTATCTTCATAGCACTTGAACCCACAAATTGCTACTAACTTTAAACCTTTTCGGAGATCATCTTTCTCGAGCCGTCACATTAGAAACACCGATTCAATCCTGAACCACCGCACCACGCGATATCCAACAGTCATTTCTCCAATATTATTCAACAATATACTACCCCAAGGGTGAATTGCAGAAAACCATAACACCGGCGAACTTAACACATACAATCGAGGATGACAACACTACATCGCAGATAAAAATTTCATCACGTTCGAAATTACCAAGTCTCGTTACTCCATCACCCCAAATCTGGACACTCATAGGCCAATTGCTTTTCCTCCATCGAAAGTGAAATATCATATCTCTGAATCGTGCACTGAGTAGATTTAGTTTCAACTCATTCACCACCCTAACACATAGGCAAGTCTCCTACCATCAAGTCAATACTGTGCGATAGCCAATCGCGAGCATTATAACAACCTGTGCATATCCTCCCATTTCTTAGAAGCACAATAATCGAGCCGAAATAATAGAAAAACCTTCCGTAAGGCGACGACAATAGCTCACCCAACTATACCGGGAGAAACATCCCGCACCACACCTATAGTACCATTATAATTCTTCAATTCTTGATTTATAACAAGTGGTTCGCGTCATGAAAGATTGAGCAGGAAGAAAACAAGGGCATAAGCCTCAAGGATTCAAGTCGCACGATGAGGAAATCAAGAAGTGGAATTTTTCCTAACAATTACATAGACTCTCGTAGATAAGTACAGACGTCCCCGCACCGATTAGCGAGGCTAATAAATTGGTTTGTGATCCATGACTCCTATGAACCTAGAGCTCTGATACCAACTTGTCACGATCCCGGTTCGCCCTCCGTGAACCTTCGTGACGGCACCTATTCTCTACGACTAGGTAAGCCTAAATTGTGAAAGATAACCAAACTTGCGGAAAATAAAATGATTTAAGAACAGAAATAAAGCAATAATAGTGTTAAATGTGCCACTCGGCATACACCATATATATATGTCTCAAAACCAATATCCAAACCAAGACCCAGAAACCCACGAATCACAAGCTAAGACAGAGAAGTACTACATAGCTCTAACTCCGGAATATTATCTAATAAGAACAGAAAGTACAGAAGGGCTAAAATACTAAAAGCAGGAATGGAAAGGGACTCCTCGGTCTGCGGACGTAGCAGGTGTACCTCGAAGCCTCTAAGTAGTCGCCTCTCTCAAGGATGATAAGCTTGAGAAGAAGTACGTGGATCTGCACATGAAAAACATGTGCAGAACAGGCATGGGTACACTACAACGGTACTCAGTAAGTGCCAAGCCTAACCTCGGTCGGGTAGTGATGAGGAAGATCAGGGCCCTACTGAGGTAAATAATAATAATAGTAACAGTTTAAGATAAACAATATAATTTAGAATCTACAGTAAGAGTCTATACATGATAATAAGGGTACAATAACGTCAATAGAATATAAAGACAAATCACCAGGTAACACCACTCACAACAGGGATAATAATCAGGGATATCTTCATATCCCCAGGATCTCTTGGTATCCTTAATATATATACACTAAGCATATCTTGGTATCCTCAATATATATCAGGGATCTCTTGGTATCCTCAATATATACACACTAGGGATCTCTTGGTATCCCGAGGATCTCTTGGTATCCTCAATATATGCTAGGGATCTCTTAGTATCCCGAGGATCTCTTGGTATCCTCAATATATACACACTAAGGATCTCTTGGTATCCTCAATATATGCTAGGGATCTCTTAGTATCCAAATGATCTCTTGGTATCCTCAATGTATGATAGGGATCGCTTGGTATCCCGAGGATCTCTTGGTATCCTCAATATATGCCAGGATTCTCTTAGTATCCCGAGGATTTCTTGGTATTCTCGATGTATCATAGGGATCTCTTGGTATCCGGAAGATCTCTTGGTATCCTCAATATACGTGCCAGGGATCTCTTGGTATCCCGCACCTCAGTCCAAATCATAAATGCATACAAGGGATCTCCCGGGATGCCGTCTCGTAGTCCCAAATTAAACACACAGAAGCAATACAAGGATACTCAATTAAATGCTAAATATGTATCAAGTAAATAGTTAATTCTAGTCTAATATGCTTCACGTAATGCAATTAAGGAAGTCTAAGAAAAAAAGAAAATTAAGTCAACTAAACATACTTTTCTAAACTAACAACAGGCTAAATTCGCAAGTAGAATACACAGGAAGGAAAGGAACTCAGCTTAAATGCCAAAAATAAAATTGGGGTTTTCAACAATTAGCTCAAGTACGTGCTCGTCACCTCATGTACAAGTAATTTCAATTATCAACCATCATATCCTAAGGAGGAGAAGGTCCCCCACACAAGGTTAGACAAGCCACTTACCTCGAACTAGTTCAAAATTAACTAGAAACCACGTTCTTGCCACGAGTATCCAACTCTAAATGGCCCAAATCTATTCAATTCCATTTCATAATGTAAATAATACTTCAAGAATCTGATTCTACAATTAAATTCTAAGCTAATACGCGAAATTATGTAAAATGACCAAAATGCCCCTCGAACCCACATCTCGAAATCGGGTGAAATTTATATTTTCAGAATCCTCACACCCACACGAGTCTATTCATACAAAAATTCCGAAATTAAAGGATGAATTTAAGTGAAGATTCATGAAAATTAGTCTAAACCGAGTAAGAATCACTTACCCAAGTCGCCCAGGTGAAAATCCCCTCAAAAATTGTGATCTCCCGAGCTCCCAAGTCTAAAATATGAGTTATGGTCTAAACCCTCGATTTTGGGTTTTAAATTCTCTAACCTAGATGTTGTTCATTGCGATATTAAGAAATCATTTGCGACCGCGAAGAGTAAAAGTGGAAGGCTCCAGAAATGGCCTACGCGATCGCGACATGAATAATGCAATCGTAAAAGAAGAAAAGTGAAGGGTCCTTGAACTGGCCTATGCGAATGCAATAGAAGGCTTGCGATTGCAGAAGAGGACAAGCCCAGCTTATGCATTCGTGGTCAAAGCCACGGGAACGCGAAGAGTAAAAGGGCAATGAACCACCAGCTCCCATTTCTACTATGCGAACGCGGAAGAGTAATTGCAAACGCGAAGGAGGAAGAAGCTGACATCCGCGATCACGAGTATAGTAATGCGATCGTGAAGAACAACTTAGGCCCCCCTCAGAGAATGCACTACGCAATCACAGAGGGAAGGCTACGATCGCAGAGAAGGAAACACGATACCAGCGGTTCAACAATTCAACACGTTCCAAAAATGATCTGTTGAGCATCCGAAACACACCCAAGGCCCCCGGGACTTCAACCAAACCTATGAACATATCCCATAACATCATTAAAACTTTTTTCAACCTTCGGAACTCTCAAAACAACATTAAAACACCTATTTTTCATCGGATTCAAGCTTAGGAATCCCAAAAACTCTAAAAATACATTTTCGATTAAAAAGTCTATCAAACCTCGATCGAATGATATGAAATTTCGCACACACGTCACATTAAACACTACGAAGCTACTCCAACTTTCAGAATTCCATTCCGACCCTCGGATCAAAATCTGACTATCGGACCTGAAACTTCAAAAATTCAACTTTTGGTATTTCAAGCCTAAATTAGCTACGGAGCTCCAAAACGCATTCTGATTATTCTCCTAACCACAAAATCACCTAACAGAGCTAAAGGAACCATTAGATTTCCATTTCGAGGCTATCTTCACAATGTTCCGACTATGGTCAACTTTCCAATACTTAAGCTCTCATATAGGGACTAAGTGTCCCAAAACTCTCCGAAACTCAAAACCGAACATCCCGATAAATCAAATTAGTAGAAATAAACTTAGGGAAATTAGTTAATAGGGGATCGGGGCATTAATTCTTAAGACGACCGGCCGGTTCATCACAGGTACGAGCAAGCTTTTTGCCTTACCGTGGGTACTATTTTTTTCAAATGAACTGCATTCCAATAGGATGGTAACACCTTGCCGTCCATATGCTTCCTTTCATATGCTCCCTTTCTAGTGATTCCTTTAACTTGATACCGACTTTCCTAGTTTGGACTCGACTTTCCTACATTTTCCGCTTGTGTTGATCGAAACTCATTTTTAAGGACAATGCCATAGATTTGCTTTCCTGTTGTAGTACCATTCAATCCTTTGATTTTATGATTCCATCATATAACGACATGACTGGTCATTTTGAGTACTTTAGACTCGTTCCCTTATTTATCAAATTATTGGCTTGGGTTTCAAATGAGTTTCACAGTAAATTGGAACACTTAGTCCTAAAGTTGGAAGCTTAAGTTTAAAGAGTTGATCAAAGTTTGAATTTTATGTAGATATCTTCAAAATAGATTTTTGATGGTTCTGATAGCTTCGTATGGTGATTTTGGACTTAGGAGCGTGTTTAGATATTGATTTGGAGGTCTGTAGGTTGTGTTGGCTTGAATTGGCAAAAGTTAGAATGTTGAAGGTTTGAAAGGTTGGGAAATTTGGCCGAGAGTTAACTTTATTAATATAGGGGCTGGATTCCAATTCCAAATGTTGGAATAGGTTTGTTGTGTCATTTATGACTTGTGCGCAAAATTGAGTTCAATCGGAGTTGTTTTGGTATGAATCGATGTTAGTTTTGGAAGTTGAGTGTTCATGGATTCAATAGGTTTGAATTGAGTTGCGATTTGTAGATTCAATCTTGTTTGATATGATTTTAGGACTTGAGTAGGTTCTTTATTTGTTTCGAAACTTGATGGTATGTTTGGACGGGGTCCCAGGGGTCCCAAATGTGATTCGGAACCAATTGGGACTTGGGAGAAATTTTGCCTAGCTGTGGATCTGGTGCAATCATACCTGCACATTTTGGGCCTAAAAAAAGAGAGTAAGAACGACCTTACGAAAATAAAACAGAGTGCTACTAGGAAGACAGTAAAAATTTTTAGTTCAGAAGCAACCCTATGAGGACAAGGGCGCGGAGGTAAGTAACTAAGGATAATTATCGGTGAGTAAGAACATCAAAAATTCCTTCGGGTATGCAATATAACAAGCTTGAAACTTTACAAGAGCCAGAAGGTCTCTCTAAGTACTATAATGAAAGACTAGCTGACAAAATAAGGAAGAATGTTTCCACCTAAACATAGTGACCTAAAGAGGAAATGATCTTGTAACAATAGTCTTACTGCAATATTGCATACACTCCATACGAAAGCGACACCTATCGTTGCTAATGAATGGTGAAAAAAATCAAAGGTGATGTTTGAGATCATATGAGGTACATGAAATTACAGTATTCATGGGCAATAAGACAAGACAAGCATTCATGCAATAAGTGGCAGAACGACCAGGAAAAGTAATTGCTTATGCTTAAAGACAACTGTGAAGGCATGAAAGGAAATTTATGGTGCTAACAAGTTAAAGGAAAGTTGTGAGCAATATAAATAGATATGTGTAGGTCACAAGCTAAAGTATGGTAGAGTGACAAGGTTTTAGGTATATGGGAGTAAGGATAAGAAAATGTGAGTTAGAACATGACAAGAATAGGTAAGACCTCGAGATTAAGCCCATCAAACAAGAGAGTTGATGGTTTTCGTATGTTAAAAAAGCATAGTATAGCCTGAACGAACTCGGAGGTGTTCAAGACTAGGAGAATTAGAAGAGATGAAATGTTGCCCCGATAGTAGAATAAGGGTATAATGGTAATAGATAGGAGGATGACGTTTGGACCTTTGATTGAATAATGATTTTGAGAAAAGATATTTCATGAATAGCATGAGATTAGAATACCCACATAAGATGAATCACGTTAGGATGCTATGAAATATGATTATTGAGGTATAGTATCGTCCCTAGGTGGATTAGACAAATAACTTCAGATGTTCTCTGATGAGACGTGAGCCCTAGTGACAATATATTACGTAAGAGGTTCCAAGTTATCAGTGGTACATTATGGATCAATATTAAGGTAAATCAACAATGGATGGATAAAAGTTACAAAGTATGAGATGATATTAGACCGGCATTTTAAAGATGAATAGTAATGAGGAAGCATTAAAGGACTTAGATTCATACATATTGGATACGTAGTGAGAGATTAACCTGGGTTTGGGTAGCAGACCTCGGCAACAATAAACTAAAATAAGAGATATGGTATAGTATGACCTATTTAGTTGTAGTAATGCCATAAGCATAGATAACTGAGGCTATGAAACAAAATATAGCAATAGTCGTAAGTTCGATAAAGTACCAAGCGAACAACTTTAGTACACCTACGGATACCCAGAGGGACAACTTGTCATAGTTCTATATATGTTCCCAAAGTGAGGACTAGAGATTGGCTAAAAGCTGGAGGAGAAAGGAGAGAAGAGTTGCATAGGCGCACATACAATGTTAGAATCGTACAGGCGTCATGAAAGAAGGTAGAAATAGTTATGATATTAGAAGAATTTTGACCACAAGTCGTGGTGTGAGAAAGAGGCCTAAAGGAGGGAATTCCCTAGCCTTGGGATTTTTTCACTGAATAGCTCCCTAGATGGAAAAGATAATATTAAAGTATTCGTAAGAGCTATTGCTTAAGATATGGATAAGTGCATCAGTCAACATTTGAGGGCGAATGTTTCAAAGGGGGGGATGATGTTACACCCCATGTATTTGTATGTGAGAGTACGTCGTAAGCTAATTGATGTAAGCTTAGAAATAAGATTATATTTTGAAGCATATAAAGTAAGTTAATCATGTTACCTTGGAGGTTACAAATATTTATTATCATGAATAACGAGTACCAAGAGGGTTGTAAATCTTAGAAGCTAAACTAATTGAAGAAAATAAGTATCGTCAAAATTCGACAAGTTTGAAATGTTATAACATGTACTTTGGGGTGAGACTGGGTTCTTAATATGATAAGGAGGTTATGATATGAGTTGCTTTAGTCGTATGACAGTCATTTGCTACGTTTTCAAGGCAAGAAAGTTGTGGAACAAAAGTTGGCAAAGGTCATTAAAAGTTACATTTATAAAGTGCTGAAAATTAGGTCAAATATAGATAAGATTTTCTCCCAATATAATTGGAGTTATTGGATGTTCTACCTACAAAATTTAATATCTATGCGTCTAATTTCCAACTCATTAAACCGTTTGTCAATACGACATGTGAGTTGAGAGATATTCGCATTTTTGCGAGACTACGCAAGCAACTACCCATGGGACCCACTTAGGCGGTGCTCGACCTACTTCACTTTAAAAATGATTTGGACGCCTATTTTCTGCTCATTTTCAAGTAAACTTCATCTCAAAACTTCTAGTAACCCTTCTAAACAGATACCATAAGAGTTTGAAGTGATTTCAAAGTGATTACACCATATTTAACCAATAAAAGTTAATTCTAGTGAAGAACAAAGATTTGAGGTTGTGTTGTTATTAAGGATAGTTGTGGGCTGGGTTTCACTGAAATTTCAAGTTGTTTCTACTTTCTAAGGTGAGTATAACGACCTACTAATTGTGCTTAAGCTTGCTTGTATGTTGGTTATGTTGTTAGGATGATAAGCTACAAGATAATATTTGGATTAGCTTAAGTCACTTCTACGATGTTGTATTGCCATTGAGGGCTGTTGTAAGCTAAATATAACTTGGATTTTAACTTGAATATACTGTAGGAGGTATGTATATTGTGTTCTTTCATGTTCTTAAGGTTATCTTGATGTTGATTAAGTTAAATGTATGGAGGAGACATGAACTACTGAATATAGTTGCTAATTGAGGATAGTTGGAGTTGTGGATTATTTTCGTTGTTATAAATATATGGTATAAGGACGGAATCATTTATAAATGACTTTATTATCATCTTTATGATATTGTTAAATTGAAGTAAGAAGTATATAAGGGGTGATATGGGGTATACAGATTCTAATCAGAGCTCGCCGCTCGTCGTGAAGTAGTTGTAACTTGTTGTTGCTATATGGTGTCTTATTATTGTAGCGCCCCCTTTTTCTTGCGAAATCAGGTTTTGACATTTTTGGGACAACTCCTTTTGAGAAGGAAGGCAATTGGAATTTAAATAGTTGCCACCTAACGAATTAAGGTGCGTTAGGGCACTTAGAGCCAATAACTCATGTTACCAGTTTACATCACCAGGGATTGGGCAAGGGCTCGAAATTACCTTGAAGGAAAGGTGTTAGGCACCCCTTGAAGTCCATAACGGTGGGTTCCGACCACACTTAAATTATGAATTAGTCTAATAAAGAAGCGAGAGGGATATTTAATAGGGATGGGGGGTCCTAAATTTTTTAGCCTAAAGGATCACCCCGTGCAACATAAATAATACTTCGTAACTCCCTCGAGTCGAGGTGTTACTCATATTATTGAGTGGGCACAGTCTATCATCTCCTGCTACCCGATTACTATCTTTAAGTTGTTGTCTAAAGCGCTCTAATTGATTCTAGTTCGATTCCTATGCGTGCATTACCCGTCTCTTACCTATGGCCCTAGAGGTATTGGGACCTCTATTTTTAGGATAGTTCTAGACTAAGCCTAGGTTGCTCAAAATGTAAAAGACTAGGTGACGAACAAAACACGTTAGGATTTGCAAATATGAAGCAAATAGAGGCTCACGTTAACCTCAGCACATAAACAGAAATTGCATGCAATTAATTAAAAAACTTTAGCATTCTTGAAATATTATATGTAGGATATCTATGCGAGAAATAGGTGAATAGTGTTATATAGAAGCTGCTTCATTAAGGCGGGTATTAAGACCTATTATTTGCCTACCGAATATCGTCTGGGTACTTCGGATAGTAGTGCATCATGCTTATAGAATCCAGAATTATTTGTTATTAAGTCCTAGAAGCATATTATCTAAGTGATGAAAGTGGCGATTATGTTTAGAACCCATTAGTAGAATCCTAAAGGCATGATTTCTAATATCGAACTGACTTAAATCCTATAGACATAATCTCTAGGTTTGAAATTGATTTTAATTCTATTGGCATGATATCTATTACTGACTTGGTTTAAATCATATAGACTTTATTTCTAGATTTGAAACTGGTTTTAGTCCTATAGACATGGTATCTATCGAACAATAATACGGGCCGAAATGGTGCACATTGCCAGAAAAGAAAAACAGTTAGGTCAACATTGAGGTCCTATAGGCATGATTGCTAACATATGCTTGTTGGACAAATTAATACAACCTATAGGTAGGATTTCTAATGCAATTAATTTCCTATAGGCAGGATCTATAATGCAATTTAATTTCCTATCGGCAGGATTTCTAATATGCAAGCATAGTACATCACTCACACGATTTCAACAGAGATAAGGTATGTCACGATTTATTTCTGTAATAGGTCATGAAGGCGCTCGAAACCATCGCCAGGCAAGCCAACGCGGAAACATTTCTAAAATTCTTATGTTACTCTTATCAGGAAATAGTAAAATAGATACTCCAAGTTGGATTTGAAACCAGAAGTGATCAGTAATGTAAATAAGATGATTACACTTCCCAAAATATAAGTCTACCAATGTGTGTGCCAAGACCTGGTGTCACAAGTATGGGCATATAGTAGAATATACAAAAAAATATCTCTATCCTACTGTCTGAGATAGAAAAGACAGCAAAAGTAAAGAAAGACTCCATCCGGATGCTGAACGGCGTAGGAAGAAAGCAACTCACCGTGGAAGTCTCAGTTTCCAACTCAAGGGCTCGCACCAGACTGGTTACCAGATGTACCTCCCTCAGATCCTATACAATTAAGTATAGAAGTGTAGTATGAGTACATAAACAATATGTACCCAGTAAGTATCCTGTATAATCTCGAAGAAGTAGAGATGAGAGGTCAACTTGATACTCACTAGGGTCAAAATAGTATAATAATGTGCTATGCTAAGCATGAGAATAACCAATAGTCAACAGTTTATAACGAGAAGCAATAATCATATGCTTGACCATATTTCAGTTAGCCATTTACATTTTCAAATACTTAGCAAGAAAGCATGTCATGTATAAGCTTCAACATAGATATCATGCACACGTCATGCCGAGGTCGACGGCCCGCTCCAACAGAAAATAAATTGTGCCTTGCCAAGGGTCGAATAACGTAAACCATAGATGCATCTATTTACACCGAGGCGATCGGTCCGATCCATAAATATCAAGAAACATCAAGAATACACACGAAAGCACATTTATATACTAATAAATTCTTACAAGGGTTCAACAAGTTTGCATGTTCACTTTTATTTCTCCCCAAGTCTCTAGCATATCATAGATGATCGCATTAGCCAGACAATATAAAGATATTCAAAAATTAGGCATGATGTGGACCCTAAACTACCCAAGCAATTAATATCATAGTAGCTACACACGAACTCTCGTCACCTAGTACGTACGTAGCCCCCGCATTTAGTAGCAAATTCTAAATTTTTATACCTATGGGGACAATTTCCCTCTTATAAGATTATAAAGGAGACTTAACTCGCTCCAAAGTGCACTTCCAAATATCAAGAACAAGCCCAAGCCCTCAATTCGGAGCTGAACATTCCAAACTAGTTAAATGAAGTAAGAACTAGTCAATATAGGCTTACAAGATCGAATTCTAGCTATTTAAGCGATTTCCCAACCTTTTACACAGGTTTCCTAAATTTCGATCCCAGGCCCACGTGCCCGGATTCCGAATTTTTCGAAGGAAGTTATTCTCGACAACCTAAGGATCATTTATATATGATTTCTAGTTCATTTCATAACAAATTTCGTGGTTAAATCTAGGATTTTGTAAAACCCTAGGTCTTGCTCTAACCCGTTAATTTTTACCTAATTTCTAGTGTTTAATCTACCCAAAACAATGATATTAAACCACAAATAGGTAGCACACACTTATCTCAAGATGCTAGATGAAATCCTCCTCTCAAAATCTCCCAAATCGCCCAAAGAAAGAGTGAATAATGTGTTAAAATGACTTAGAACTCGTCTTTAATGAACCTCACAGGTTTAGTGATTTTCGCTTCTGCGGTAAGGACCGCATCTGCGAAAAGTTCAACCGCATCTGCAAAAAGAGGGGAGGGTGGTTGGGACCGCATCTGCAGCGCCGTTTCTGCAGCTTGGGAGCAACATTTGTGAAAATGGCCTGGTCGCCCTGGTCCGCTTCAGCGATTGGAAGGCCGCATCTGCGGCCCAAGAACCGCAGATGCGGTTATGACAGAAGCAGCAAATCCTTCAGCTCATTTCCAAAAATTCCACTTCACTCGAGCGTTTTCCGATTGACGCTCGGGGGTCCCGAACCCCGCCCGAACATACCGACAAGTCTAAAATCACGAGACGAACTTACTCGAACCTTCGGAACACCCAAAACATCGCTAAATCTAGAATTAAACCCCTAAAACCAAATGAATCTAATTTATGAACTTTAAGTTCTTAATTTTCCTCCAACGGGCCAAAACACCCAAAATCTACTCGGATTGACACCAAATTTTACGGGCAAGTCTTAAATGATATTTGGGACCTGTACTAGGCTTCATAACCAAAATACGAGCCCGATTCCTAGGAAATCAATGATTACTTAGTTTCTTTAATTCTTTGAAACTTCAACTTAACAATTTCTAACAAAAATTCATTACTCGGGCTAGGGACCTTGGAATTCGATTCCGGACATATGCCCAGGTCCTATATTTTCCCACGGACCCTTCGGGACTGTCAAATCACAAATCCGGGTCTGTTTTCTCAAAATATTGACCAAACTTGGTCTTTTACGAGAATCCTAAAGAATCAAATGGGCATATTTCACTCAAAACTCTTCCAATTCCCGAACCAATCGTCCCAGCAAGTCGTAAATGAGCTAAAACAAGCACGGGGAGTTTCTATTTAAGGGAACAAGGTTCAAAAAGGCGAAATGACCAGGTGGGTCATTACATTCTCGACCTCTTAAACAAACATTCGTCCTCGAACGGACATAGAAATGTACCTGGGCTGCTGAATAAATGGGGATATCTGCTCCGCATGTGCTCCCCAGACTCCCAGGTCGCCTCCTCGACTGGTTGGACTCTCCACTTGACCTTTACCGCAGAAATCCTCTTGGATCTCAACTGGCGATCCTGCCTATCAATAATGGAAACTGGCTCCTCCTCATAGCCTAAGCTCTCATCCAGTTGAATAGTACTGAAGTCTAACACACGGGAAAAGTTGGCATGATATTTCCTGAGAACCGACACATAAAAAACTAGATGAACTCTCGATAATCTGGGTGGTAGTTCAAGCTCATAGGAAACCTCCCCAGCTCTCCTCAACACCTTGAAGGGGCCAATAAACCTTGGACTCAATTTGCCCTTCTTCCCGAACCTCATAATGCCCTTCATGGGAGAGACTTTCAAGAGAACCTTCTCTCCAACCATAAATGATACATCACGCGCCTTCTGATCAACGTAACTCATCTGTCTAGACTGAGCTGTGCGAAGCCTCTCCTGAATCAACTTCACCTTATCTAGGTCATCGTGAACCAAGTATATACCATACAACATAGCCTCACCAAGCTCGAACTATCTGATATGAGAACGACAATGGCGACTATATAGAGTCTCGTTTGGGGCCATCCCAATGCAGGACTGATAACTTTTATTATATGCAAACTCTGCCAAGGGCAAGAACAGATCCCACCGCCCTCCAAAGTCAATCACACATGCTCTAAGCATATCCTCTAAAATCTGAATTGTCTGCTCCGACTGACCATCAGTCTGAGGATTGAATGCTGTGCTAAGCTCTATATGGGTCCCCAATTTACTCTGAATGGCTTTCCAGAAATGGTAAGTGAACTGAGGGCCTCTGTCTAATATGATGGAAACAAGCACACCGTGTAATCGGACTATCTCATAAATATAAATCTAAGCATACCTCTCTACTGTATAAGTTGTGGCCACTGGAATGAATTGGGCCAACTTGGTCAACCTATCAACGATGACCCATACTAAATCAAACTTTCGCAAGGTCCGCGGTAACCCCACTACGAAATCCATGGTAATGCGTTCCCACTTCCACTCTGGTATAGGTATCTGCAGAAGTAGGCCACCCGGTCTGACGTTCATACTTGACCTGCTGGCAATTCAAAGACTTAGCCACATACTCCACTGTTGATACACAATTTTCCCCATGTATTTTTATATACTCAAAATAGCATGTACATGTATACATAAGCATGCCCAAGACTTTTGGTATTTTCTCCATATTTTTTAAAGATTTTAAAATTAATTTATTATCTATTTTAATAATACAAAATTCAAAATTATTCCCAGACTAGAATTTTTGGTGAATAATTTATTTTCATTCTTATATTTACACCAATATATAATTTAGATAATTTTTTGCATATTTTTACACATTTGTTTGGTATTTTTAAAGCTAAATTGCATATAATTGCAATTATAGCCTATTTTTCGGTTAGCAACATTTTATAATTGTAAAATCATTTCCAGTATTCTTAGATTAATATTTATACTTTATTAATTAGTTTATTACCTTTAATTTGTTTTAAAATATTTTTAACTATTTTATAAAAAAATAAAAAAGGGAAATTGGCTATTTAACAAACAACCCTTTATTATTTCAATCCTAGCCAATTTAGCCACACCCCTCATCAGATTTAATCGGCACGATACCCAATTAACTATAACCCAACCCAATCCCTAATATAACCTGGCCCAGCCCCAATTTAATTTGAGCCGTTGATCAAATAAGATCAACGGCCCATATCACCTTTTCATAATTCAAATCCTAACTAACCCCCTGACCCCTCATTCTTCATTGTCTCTCATCTCTCTACTCTCTCTCTCTATCTATAGTCTCTTCTAGAGACTTCTGTCTCTTCCCCTTCTCCGACGAGTCCCTTCATCTTCTCCGGCGACCTTCTCCACCGGAGACCATGGATTACTCACCCCGTGCCTCATCTGGTTCTCTCATGCTGGTAAATGTCAAAGGGCGAGGACCCGTTTACTCACACCATAGTGTTCCTGTTTACTTCAGGCCTCTGAAGTTTGATTTCGAGTGAGGCCTGTGACCTTTGAGGCTCAAGCCAGTAACGTTTGAGGTTTTTCTTATCTTCTCTGAGGTTTTCTTTGAAACCCTAATGTTTGAAACCTCCAATTCTTTTAGATTTACAGTAGATCTATGCATATTGCGAGTTATTATGATGTTTTCTTTAAAAAAACTTTCTATTTTTCTGAACGGACCTTCACTTTTAACTAGGGTTCCGAAATCTTTTCTCAAAATGGTTTTCTTTATCGATTTCTAACACTATCTCATGATTTTCCCTCATATTTACCATTGTTGAATCCTTTTCTTTGCGATTGGGTCAGTATATGTGTTTGATTATCACGAATGGCTTGAAATTCTAGTGATTCTACTATGTCTTCCCGTTAGGGTTTATGTTTCTTCGTCTCCTTTGCATGTATATGTCTACTCTGTTGATTCGTACTAGTATCTGTGTGAAACCTTAATTTTTAGACTTGGAACCCTTAAGGTTGCTCTTTTTTTTCCTGTGTGCTTGCATATGCGTTCATATTTCACTAATCTATGCTGTTTTTCTTTGGGTTCATCTTGCATCCCTGACTCACATGACTCCTAATGTTATATACTAGGGCTTCTGATTTTCTTCTAATGTGTGTTTATTCCCTTTAAATCAGTATTAGTTTTCCACTTTGAATCCTTGAATGATTGTGACTAGTACTTTACTGATTTTGTGTATTTTCCTTTAACCATGATACTTGCCTTAGGACTCTTTATTGATTTTATGTATTTTCCTTTAACTGTGATACTTGCCATAACACTCTTTACTGATTTTGTGAATTTCCTTACTTGTTGACATTTGCCTTAGTTGATAACTGATTCCCTGCGATACTAGGGGATCTCTTATTGATTTTCAAAATGATACACTGCCTTATTTTATGTGCAAGCATGTCGCCAATTGATTCTTACTCTCCTTAATTCATATATTCTATACTCGGTCCTAATCACATGCCTTATTCTTTACTACTCTATGTATGATTGCAATTAGTCTTTCAATTAGTTTCTTTCCTTATTTGTCACCCTGGTAGCCGTTTGAACTAGGACTCCCCAATTAAAGGGGAGTACTTACATTGATTGGGATTCTGATTGTATTTACTTCTCTAATTATACTACACTTTACTTCTTACCTCATTCTCTACTCGTTTTTAAAACTATAAATACTCTACTCTCTCATTAGTAAAACACAGACACACACATCAGTGAAAACTCTCAATTCTACATTCTCTTGTGCTCTTTCTCTCTTTCTCCTTTTGTTCTATTGCTATTCTCTGCTCTTACCTATCATTAGCCGGCTGTAAGACAGGGCTAAAATTGTGTTATCGCTTTGTCTTTGCATCCTGCTCTTGCTCTTTTACTGGTATGTCCTAGTCTCAGTACAAAGCTCTAACAACAATGTGATTCTCTATTTGTTTCAGTTCTTATTATTTCTAGTCTGCTTCTATTTGTGGTTCTCTTGCGAAATCTATAATAAAAATGTATTACTAGCATGTTATTATGTCTTCCCTTCCCTTTGGATTAGTATACCCCCTTTATGTGTGTTTCCAAGCATGACTTGCATACTTATCCCAAATCCATATCACCCCTCTATGTGGTTGTTCTTCACGTCTGTTTTTTTTCCTATGACTATGCTTGAAAATGCTTGAGCTAGTCCTAGACCTTCACTAGGTTACATTTTATTGTCCTATGTGTCCCTAACCCCCACTATCATTGTTTGTGTTTGCTGGACCACCCTTGGTTCAGTGATCTTTGGTTGTGTATGAATCTATCTTTGGAGGTGCTTGTTGTTTATTACTCTATTATGCTTTTCAAAAATTGTTTTACTAAACAGACTCTCTTTGTTTTATGAAATGTTTTAAGTGAAATTCTTTTCAACGCTATTTTTGTCAAAACATTTTCGAACTCTCTTGCACTTCACTTGATTCCTAGATACTTAAGTTCCACCCCCTCAGTGTGAGCACTGCTATGGGGACCTCTTGAGTACCCTCTGAATTCTGACACATTGAGGCTGGTATTTCCATACTGCAGATGTTTAATTCCTGGTTACTAAGTCTGGACGTGAGCATGGCCCAAGAGCCCTCGAGGTCCTTAGGGAATTTTGGCACACACAAGATATGAAAGGCTATTGGGAAGTAAGGTTTGGAGGATTTGGGCCTATTGAAGGCTCCCTATAGAATAACTTTTTTTTTTATTACTGTAATTCAGATACTACTGGTTTGTAATAACTTGTAAATGAATGATTGGGGGCTGAATAGTGAATATGAGGGAGGGGTATGCATGTTTATGGGTAGAAAACATGTTTATAGGTTTTATTTACCTATTTGTGCAATAGATAATCTGCTTAGGACATGCATTTCATATGTTAGAAATCCTGTTTTAGGTCTTTTATTATCAGCATGTTATTATACCCACTTCATAATCTTAATTATTAACAATAAGCCAAATAAACTGTCATTACTGCATTGACATAGTAGAAATCATGTTTTAGGAACTCCTCTGTGCAAATAGACATCCTGTTGCTTAGAGTTTCATATTTATCTGGATTGCAATTGTCAAAACGCCTATTAGTATGCTTAATCTAATAATACAAGTATTGTGTGCGTATCTTTTTTTATCAAAGTCAAATATGCGTGACCACTCTTTAAGACAATCAGACAATGTATATGACGCCTAGGCAAACATTAGGCCTAATAAGAATTGATTAATCACGTAGTTACCAATTTAAGACTAACTAGCCTCTTTTAATTTAGAACTCTGCCGTTCCCATTCTTATTTTTGATTCTCTGAACTTCACTCTGTTTTACTAAACTCTCGCCCTACTTTGAAATGTTCTCAAAATTGTGTATCTGTTCTAATATGTTTTCTACTAGGTTACCCTTTTCTTCCCAGAATCGTGCTATTCTTTTCAAAAATATTTGTCCTACGTCTTGTCAAGTTAATGTATCTCCATGCCTTTACTCTATTTACAAAGAATGTTTTAATGATTTTATCTATATTTTCACTAACCCCTAAACTGCTGTATATTTCTAAATCCTACTACTGTCCCAAGTCGTATTTCTGAACACCGAGCATTTTTCAAATCACTTAGTCTTCATTAAGCTTCTGCTTTCACTGAAACTCACTGTTTATTTCAACATTCCGGCTTTTTAAAACTCTTGTCTTTGAGACTTTAAATGTGTTTGAGACGTGCTAATTATGTGCTCACTTGTGGAGGGATCTGTGAGCCTCTATGTGCCTTTGTATGTTCCCCTTATATGCGGTCCTATTTGTTATATATGTCGCTTAGCATTTTTACTTTTAAACCTAAGGGTTCAGCCTAGTCCTTACCACATAGGAATAGTGGTCCTAAATACCCTCCAGGACTTATAGGACGGGACGGGTAATAGCACGCAATAAGTGTTCGTGACCAACTCACACTTTAAATAACCTTTACGGGGTGGGAAGGGTAGAATATGGATATGATGACCACGCGATAACACCACGTGTATAAATGGTTATCGAGTGTTGTGTGGGGTAATCCATATTATGTATAAACCTAGGACCCATTACCTTATTTGTCCATTTTATTTTCAGAATTTAAACTACTTTTTTTTCTAGCAAATTTCAGCTTTTTTTTTAAACTGCTTTTAACTTGCAACGACTATGTGAAGATTTCCTATTTTCACTCGTTTATTTAGATTTTTTTTAAACTGCTTCTTTTATTAAATTTCAGCTTCTTTAACTTCTCTAATCTCTTGCAACCATTGTGTGAAAACCCCCTTTGTATTTATAATTCTTGCTTGCTTACTTGTTGTTTGCATTTAAAGTCACAATATAACATGGCCGGGAACCACATTAGTGGATCTTGAGGGGTTCCTAACACCTTCCCCTCAAGATAATTTCTAGCCCTTACCCGAACTCTGGTTTTCCAAATCAAAATACCCTTAGTGTCCTAATGCACTTAATCATTAGGTGGCGACTCTTCAATTCCAAAAAACCCAAACCCCAAAAGGAATAGAGTTTTCCTCCCAAATGTTGTAAACCCGATTTCGCGAGTAAAAAGGGGGCGTCGACAGCATGACGACTCTGCTAGGGATTTCTTTAGGCTTCCACTTCATGTTATTTGTAACTTTATTGCTTCTTTATTGCTTTATTTAATGTCTTTATTTGAAACTGACTTGGTTTTTTGTTTCTTTTATCTTTAATGCTTTCATTTACTGCTTTCCTTCAATGCTGTTGTAATTTTGAGCAATTATTGTAATTGTTATTTTATGAACGTGCAAATACGTGACAACTTGCTTCATTCTTGTAATTGCATCTTCAATATCATATTCCACTCGTGCCAAAGAAATACCATAGCAACACTTATAATGAGTTGTTGCACCCTTCCGACACTATCACCCCCTAAATTTGGCAAAGTCATATTTGCGGTAAAACCAGTCGATCAACGGTGCAGTAGACGGTTCCGTGCCTTTCCCTCTTGAGTTGTCCGCTCAAGGGTACCGGACTAATATCCCATAGAAACCTTACTCTGTTTAACTGTGCATGCATCATGGTCAAACCTAGCCGAGTCAGTTATATTGTCCACATAATGACTCTTTAAGATAGCCTTGTCCAAAGTCCACTGGTTTCCCTTGGAACCCAAACGGATGCCACCATATTCTGTGCATTTATTTGGAGTACTAAATGCCATTATGCTAATTATTGGTTTAAATAGTAGAGTCCGGTGAGAGTAAGGGTCTAACCCTTTTGTTTTGCAGGAAATGGATGACAAAGTTCCGGACTTCGGTATGGTCAACATACCCTCACTCGTGCTGACATGGTGGAGGAACCTCCCATCAAGTAACCAAATCAACGAATGGAAAGAGAGAGCCACCAGGGCTAGTGAGAAGCTGGAATATCTAGAATACATTCTGCTAGAACTGGAAGGAAAAGTGAGGAAAAGAGTCACTGACTGCTAGAACGCTGAGGGAAACGAAGGAGAACGCCTGGCAAAGGCATTGCTACTGGAGAATCTGCGTGAGCTGGAGGATTTGCTCAACGAGAGCATTTAACCCGGGGAAGGTCCTTCTGGGACCAAGTAGTTAGGAGTCTTTCTTTTGTTTTAAGATGTAATAAGGCCAATGGACATTAGTGACATTTTACTTTCTGCAATTTTAGTGTCGTTTTGGGATTCGTCTTATTTTTATCAATAAAATGAGGCATTTGGCATTATAAGTTCTCCAAATCAACTTGTCGCTAAGCCTACCTCGAGCACAACGAGGCACCTAAATTAGGACACGACTTATGTTCTTACACTATGTGTTTAAATATTGCAACATTTTTTTTCTCAGAACCCTCACTAACTTGTTACCTTTTTTTTGTTTTTACTTTTATTTTATTCCCCTCCCCAAAAGGTTAGTTCGTGCACTCTGGCATCATCATCCTACTCCACAAGATCTAAGGGACCTCCACCCGCTCCTCCTCCGAGTCCTATCAGAAACAAGAACAAAGCAAAAATGGAAGACTTAAGAAGAATCAGGAAGGAGAACTCGGGTGAACGGGTAGAGGTTAATCAGGGTATTCAGGTGTCCAAGGAAAGTTCCGCCCAACTTGAGCAGAAGTTGTTGAAATTTCAGGAGGAACTGGACCAAGTTCGGAACTTGGCAAACCTGTCATTTTCCCTCACTACCCCGGATGTCAACTTTCCCAATGCTCAAAATCCTACACCTCCACATAACATCCCGAAACCATAGAAATAACCCACTCCCTATCAAAGTTGCAACATATGTCACACTTCAAACAACACCCCGCTCCTCATTCCTGAACCACTAAACTCCACAAATGATCATCCCCACCACACTCCCATCTATGCGGAAACCATACCACAATACACTCAACCTATTTCAAGCACACCAGAGTCTGATGACAAAGACTCTCTTATCAAGAACCTGGCCGCAGAACTTAAAAAACTGACTAGACAAGTCCAGGGTGTTAAAGGAAACAAAGGTATTGAGGGGCTGAATTATGAGTACCTTTGCATTCAGCCAGATGTCGAACTTCCCGAGGGGTACAAACCTTCCAAGTTAGAGAAGTTTGATGGCTCAGGGGATCCCAGAGTCCATTTGAGGACGTACTATGATAAGTTGGTCGGTGTCGGAAGAGATGAAAAGATTTGCATGAAGCGCTTTATGAGAAGTTTGAAAGGTGATGCTCTATCTTTTTACATTAACCAAGACCCCAAGAAGTGGACAAATTGGGTAGGTAGGGCGTCCAATTTCATGGACAGGTTCAGATTCAATATAGAGAATGCACCAGTTGTATTCTACATCCAAAATTTGAAGAAGAAACCTATAGAGACATTCCGCGAGTATGCTACTCGTTGGAGATCAGAAGTGGCTAAGGTCAGGCTGGCCTTAGAAGAAGAACAAATGAATAGGTTTTTCATCCAAGCTTTGTGTCGACGCCCCCTTTTTCTCGCGAAATCGGGTTTACGACATTTGGGGAGGACAACTCTATTCCTGTTTGGGAATTGGGTTTTGGATTTTTGGAGAGTCGCCACCTAATGATTATAGTGAATTAGGACACTTCAAAAAGAATTTGAGATGAAAACCAGAGTTTGGGTAAGGGCTAGAAATTATCTCGAGGGAAAGGTGTTAGGCACCCCCCAAGATCCACTAGTGTGGTCCCGACCATGCTACAATTGTGACTTTAAATGCAACCAAACAAGTAGACAAACAAACATTGCAAATACCAGAATCTTTCACATAACAGTTACAAATAAAAAGCACAAAAAGGATCTAAAAGAGTTGAAGTTTGGGAAGGAAGCGATTTGTGATTAAAGAAGAGATACTCAAATAAAGGGAAGGGGTCAAATAATTGAGGCAAGTAACTTAAAAGAAATGAAAAAAGCAGAAGTTTAAAAAGATTGGACAGCTTTTGAAAACCCAAAAATAACAACCAATAAAGAGGGAGGGGGGTCCTAGGTTTATACATTACATGGATCATTCACACAACACTAGTACCCAATTGTATGCATAGTGTTATCGTATGTCATCATCTCCATGTCTACCCTTCCCACCCCGTTAAGGTATTAAAGCGCGGAATGGTATCGCTACTTATTGCATGCTATTACCCATCACAATCCTATCAGTCCCGGAGGCAAAATGGACTACTAATCCTAAAGGGAAAGGGATCTGGGGCTTTTAGAAGTTTCAAAGGATAAAATGATAAGGCGCCAACCAAAACAAGTAATTGCAAATAGAGGGAAACAGACAAGCAAACAAGGCTAAAATATGCCTCCATAAACCATCAAAAATCACAGGGTTTAGCATGTCTCACATGTACAGATGTTGGTCTTAATTAAATAAAGTGACGAGCGGACTGGTTCAATGCATATTTTCAGGCGAAAAGTCTACATTAGGCTTACTCGAATGCAGTTGACTAAAACCGATCTAATTGAGCATCTAAGTGTTCGTTAAAGCTAGACGTGTTATATACTGATTTTAGAAAAGAAGATGCAGACTAAAAGGAGTTACCAATTTTAACAGGGATATTACGAGTTTAACAGTTAATATTACCTCTATTCAGATTCGAAATTTCCTATAGGCATGCTTTCTATCGCTTTCTGATTTGGATAACCCTTTTTTTAGACATTAACAAAAGTCCTATGAACATGGTATCTATATGCCGCTTTTATTATTGAGCCTATGAACTGTTTGCCTAGTGGTGTTTNAATTATGAATGAATCCTATAGGCATGATTTCTAGATGTATTTGCAGGAATTAAGAGTTACCCTATAAGCATGATTTCTAGGTGTATTTGCAGGAATTAAGAGTTAACCTATAAGCATGATTTCTAGGTGTATTTGTAGATATTGAAAGTTAACCTATAAGCATGATTTCTCGGTGTATTTGCAGAAATTGAAAGTTAACCTATAGGCATGATTTCTAGGTGTGAAATTGTAGAAATCATAACAAACTCCTATAGGCAGGATTTCTAGGTGTGAAATTGCAGAAATCATAACAAACTCCTATAGGCAGGATTTCTACCCTTGATGCATAAAAATTAAATCCCATCCCCCTTTTTACTAAGTTCCCCGAGTTTATACAAGTTATTACAGCCCAAAAGAAATAAACTGGAATTAAAAATACATCAGAAAACCCTCAGCTACATCCGAGCAGCCTAATCCAGGAACCCCAGGCAGATGCGGTTATAATAGAAGCGGCAAATCCTTCAGCTCATTTCCAAAATTTCCACTTCACTCGAGCCTGGTTCGATTGACGCTCGGGGCTCCCGAGCCCCGCCTGAACATACTGACAAGTTTGAAATCACGAGATAGACCTACTCAAACCTTTGGAACAACCAGAACAACGCTAAATCTAGAATTCACCCCCTAAAACCAAATGAATCCAATTTATGAACTTCAAGTTCTTAATTTTCCTCCAACGGGCCAAAACACCCTAAATCTACTCGGATTGACCCCAAATTTTACGGGCAAGTGTTAAATGATATTTCGGACCTGTACCAGGCTTCGAAACCAAAATACGAGCCCGATACCTAGGAAATTAATGGTTACTTAGTTTCTTTAATTCTTTGAAACTTCAACTTAACAATTTCTAACAACAATTCATTACTCAGGCTAGGGACCTCGAAATTCGATTCCGGACATATGCCCAGGTCCCATATTTTGCCACGGACCCTCCAGGACTGTCAAATCACGAATCTGGGTTTGTTTTCTCAAAATTTTGACCAAAGTCAAACTTGGTCTTTTAAGAGAATCCTAAAGAATCAAATGGATATATTTCACTCAAAACTCTTTCAATTCCTGAACCAACCATCCCAGCAAGTCGTAAATTAGCTAAAGCAAGCACGAAGAGTTTTTATTTAACTGAACGGGGTTCAAAAAGGCAAAATGACCAGGCGGGTCGTTACAAGGTAAAACATGATTAATAGAGCAAATGAAACCCTATTGGTAGGATTTCTACCCGGATTTCCCAAAGAGAATAAAGACCCTTCCCAATTTTACTATATACCCCAGAATCTGTTTGTTTCAACCTTATTACAGGCTAGAGTAGATGAATATATTACATAATAGTAGTAAGATAAACTATAGGGAGCCTTCATTAAGCCCAACTGAACCAGGCCTTCAGACCAATTAACTTTGAGGCTCATTTCATAGGTACAACATAGCCAAAATATGAGGGATTTACTCATAGCACATATAGAACCAGGTTTCCAGTGTGACAAAGTTCCCAAGGGCCTTAGGGACCCAGGGCAATGCTCACACCAGAACTATGTATTCAGCAGATGATTCACAAGAGATGGGTAGCCAATTCCTAGTGTATTAGAGTTCACAAGAGTCTCACATGGACCTTGAGTAGTGTCCACACAGGGGTGATTGAGAACCTAAGAGACTAAGAGTGAGGTTTTAAAAATCAGCATATAAAAGGGAGTAGGGAAAGATTTCAAAACAGTTTGATTTCAGACAAAACAAGGTTTAGAACACAGAATTGCATTTAGAAAATAGCAAAGTTTGCAAAGTACATAGTTTCAAACAGGTTAATTTAGAAGGGAGACTTGATTACACTAAGGGAGCATGTTGACGTCCAAGACAACCATTGTTTAACCACAGAAACAACTTAGGCAAAGCAATCAGATCATCACATGACATATTAACAAACAGGGCACATGCGTTAAGCAACAAATTAGGACAAATTAACTAATTACATGCTTGTAGTATCCTAAGAATGCAAGGTTCAAAATAGGTGCAGGATTAACAAATAGTGTGCCCGGACAAATTTGGACATTAAGCTACCTTATAAGAGGATTCATATTATTCAAAATAGCTAATCTTAAACTAAAGGTATTAACAACAAGATTAGAAGAGAGTCATAGGAGCATAAGAAGTAGAATCATGCTAAACGTAAGGTTCAAGTAACTCTGATTATGAAAAACATGGAGAATGGAGCGAAAAGGGATTAGGGCTTACTAGTTAGGCAATAAAGCAAACAATAGTTAAGTTCCATAATCGCTTGGCCTTGGCTTTCAGCCGGTCAAGACCAGAAACAATGAGCACATAATCAGAGTATAAGAACTAACTTTTAGTGATAGAACGAGAATTGGAGTATGTCCTCTTAGGGAAGATGGGAGGGTTTCAAATAGCATTAGACCAGGTTCCACAAATAAGGTAACAATCAAACAACGAAGGCTAACAATTAATTAAAGATGTAAAACTACGAACATTATTTAAGGTAAGACAACAATAACAATACATAGATGTGTAATATGCAATCACGGTAATTTAGGAAATAAAAAAAGTTTGAAAATCAAAGACTCTTAGGTAACAATTAAAGGCAAGATCCATAGATAGATAGATAGAATCAGCAAGGAAGTGAGGAATCGGAACCCTAATTTTAGGGTAAGTAAATAGTCATAAATAACCAAAGGAATAACACAGATATACATAGATACATGAGAGCATTGAAGAGAAAACACTCTTCAAAAGAATTCCAGAACTTAGAGTAGGTCCGTTGTGTAATTTGAGACGTGTGTGCAAAATTTCAGGTCATCCGGACGAGGTTTGGTAGACTTTTTGATCGAAAATAGAATTTGGATGTTTTGGAAAACTTTAGGCTTGGATTGGAGAGTGATTTGTGGTTTTAGAATTTTTTGATGTGATTAGAGGGTCGGAATAAGTTCGTGTGATGTTTTAGGATTGGTTGGCATGTTTGGCTGAGGTCCGAGGGCCTCAGGTGAGTTTCGACTGCTTAACGGAAGTTGAATTAGACTTAGGAAAATTTGGAGTTTGGCTAAACCTATCATAACTGCATCTGTGTGAATGTGACCGCAGGTGCGGCACCACAGATGTGCTTGGAAGACCACAGGTGCGGTCTGAGCCATTTTAGGATTTGGTCGTAGATGCGGCCCAGGCACTGCAGAAGCGGCACCACATCTGCACAAAGGAGATTGCAGGTGCGGGAAATTGCTATTTAATGAACTGTCATGGTTGTGACTTTAGTTTTGTAGAAGAGAGACCGCAGATGCAGTCCCATATGTGCAGAAGCAGATTTGCTGGGCAGAAATAAGATATTTTGAGGGTTTGAAATCAAAAGTTAGAAAATCGATTTGGAGCTTGGGTGAGGGCGATTTTGGGAGGATTTTGAAGAGGAAATCAGTGGGTAAAAATTCCTAATCCTTTCTTAGTTGTATTCCTATAATCTAATCTTAGTTTTGTCATTTAATTTCGAATTGGGGATGAAAAATTGAGGAAAAGTGGAGCAAAGTTTTTGGGCCTAATTTTGGGGTTTTGAACTAGATTTGATGTCGGATTGGAATAATTTTGGTATAAATGAACTCGTGAGAGTATGAGGATTCTGAATTTGTAAATTTTATCCGATTCTGAGATGTGAGACCGGGGGGGTGGCCATTTTTCCTAATTTTGCGTATTAGCTTAGAATTATTTAGCTTAATTAGTTACATGAAATGTTATTTACATCATGCAATTACTTTGCATAGATTTGGGCCATTTTAATTCGGATACTCATGGCAAGAACGTGGTATAGATTTGATGGAGCTGGTTCGAAGTAAGTGGCTTGTCTAACCTTATGTGGGGAACATTCCCCCTAGGATTTTGTATTGTTGTTATATGAATGTCGTGTACATAAGTTGATGAGTGTGTACAAGTGCTAATTGTTGGAAACCCATTTTTCATTAAGTAAATTAACTATGTTTCTTTCTTCTTGAACATTACTTGTATTTTTAAGACTACTGCGTAGTTTAGGGAAGCATGCTTAAGTGTATTAATTGTCCTATCTTTTTAAACTGTTTATGTGAACTTTGTGCAGCATGTTAAAATAGAAATCTATGTTTATTGGGACAAACTTGAATGAAATTGCGAATTCATTCCTTAATATTGTTAGGTTTTTATTTTGGGACTACATATGAGTATTCTGGGAGATCCCCTGTACATATATTGATTTTGATTGCAGTGCGGGATACCAAGAGATCCCCAACACATATATTGACGATACAAGAGATCCCTAGCACATATATTGAGGATACTGAGAGATCCCTGGGATACTGAGAGATCCCCGAGTATTTACGTTTGGGACTACGGGACAGGATCCCGGGAGATTCCCTGCCAATGTTTCTGTGTACTGAGTGTAAATTTGTCTCTGATTTCATCTCATTTTTTGATATTGTTTTGATTATAATGTCGCACCTTATAGTTTCTTACCTTTCTTTATATTTTATAACTAGTAGGGCCCTAACCTTCCTTATCACTACCCGATCGAGGTTAGGCTTGCCACTTGCTGGGTACCGATGTGGTGTACTCATGCCCTTTCCTGCACATGCTTTCCTGTGTGAAGATCCTGGTACATCGACTCAGCCATATCACTAGAGAGGCTAGGCGATCTCTAGAGAATTTGAGGTTTATCTGCCATATTCGCAGACCTAGGAGTCCTTATCTACTCTCTTTTAGTTATAGCCCTTCTATACTTTTCTTTTGTTTAGACACTCTGGCGTTAGAAGAGTTATTCCACAGTTTGTAATTTTATGGGATTCCAGGTTTTAGGAAATGTAGTTTCAGTTTGAGAGTTTGTATTGTATATGCCGAGCGACATCTTAAACGCTTTATTTTTTTATTTCTGCAGTTTTGGCTAGTTTTATTCTGTTGTTACTTTTTCTGCAATTTGTTTAAGGCTTAACTTGTCGTAGAGATTATGTGTCGTCACGATAGTTCACGGAGGGTGAACTGGGGTCATGAAAAGTTGGAATCAGAGCTCTAGGTTCATAGGAGTCATGAATCACTAGCGGGTTCATTAGAGTCTCATGGATCGATACGAAGACGTTTGTACTTATATACGAGAGGCTACATAACTGTTAGGAAAATTCCACTTCATTTGATTTCCTTGTCGTGCGAGATTTTTTATATCACAATTCTAAACTTTTGTTTTCTATTCAGTCACAGATGGTGAGGACACATGATACCCGAGATGATTAGGAACCTGCACCCCCTACAAGAGCCGTCATTGGTCGGGGTCGGGGTAGAGGCCGAGGACGCGTACGCAGTGCAGCTAGAGCAACCGTGTGAGCTGCCACGAAGGAGCCACCAGCAATTCCAGCCATAGCCCAGGCACCTGATACGCCTACTGCTACCACTGCTCCAGCACTTCAGAAGACTCTTGCATAATTCATGAGGATGTGCACTACTCTGGCTCAAGCAGGGTTTCTTCGCCTTGCTGCAGCCACATCCCAGGCCTAGGGAGGAGTAAAGACTCACGCTGCCCGCACTCTTGAGTATCAAGTGCATGTTGATCAGGTCCTAAAGATTGTTATTGTATAGCATGTAGCCCTAGATCAGCTTGAGGACAGGGTAGCGACTTCCGAGGATGAGTAGCGGAGGCTTGAGAGGTACAAGAAGTACAAGCCTCCTGTATTTAGTGGTCTAGCATCAGATGATGCTCCGACATTTCTAGATGAGTGCTACCGTATTCTTCGTACCATGGGTATATCAGGATCGAGCGGGGTTTCCTTCACTGCTTTCCAGCTTCGAGGAGCCGCCTATGGGTAGTTGCATACTTATGAGTTAAATAGTTCGGATAAGACACCTTCCCTGACTTGGACTCAATTTTTATATATGTTTTGAAGAGAGTATTTTCCCTAGAACCTCAAAGATGCATGGCTTGCAGAGTTTGAGCATTTGCGCTAGGGTACTATAACTGTCTCGGAGTATGCTGTCTTCTACACTAGCTTGGCTAGACATGGACCATCCTTGGTTTCTACTATTCGTGAGAGGGTTCACCGATTTATTGAGGAGCTTATTCCCAGTATCAGGTCTAGCATGGCTCGTGAGTTGGAGATGGATATTTCTTATTAGCAGGTGGTGAGCATTGCTAGGAGGATAGAGGGTATGTATGCTCCGAATAGAGAGGAGAGAGAAGCCAAGAGGTCTCGAGAGTTGGGCCATTATTCTGGTGTCTGCCAAGCCCCAACTGTAGGTCATCATGGTAGGGGTTATATGAGTTGCCCCATTAATTCAGCTTTCCCAATAGCCAGTGGTACTCCAGCTCCTCCTAGACCTTCGGAGCCTTATTATGCACCTCCAGTATCTAGCGTGCCTTCTGCATGTGGTGCTTTCAGCAGTCAGTCCAGTAGACCTGGCCCGAGCTAATCACAACTGCCACATCCTCCTAGAGCTTGTTTTGAGTGTGGTGACACACACCATATGGTGAGGATTTCCCTAGACTTATAAGGAGTGCACCTCCATAAACCTCTCAGCCACAATGCGCTCCGCAGAGTTCTCAGGCTATGATCATAGCACTAGTTGCTACCCTACCTGCTCAGCTAGCTAGAGGTGGAGGTCAGGGAGGTAGAGGTCACCCTAGAGGGGAAGGACATGCCAGATACTATGCCCTTCCTATCCGTACCGAGGTTTTTGCCTCTGATTCTATTATCACAGGCATTGCCCTGGTTTTTCATAGAGATGCATTGATTTTATTTGATCCAGGCACCACTTATTCTTATGTGTCTTCTTATTTTTCCCCGCATTTGGGTGTATCTTGGGATTCTTTGAGTTCCCCTATTTATGTTTCTACTCTTATGGGAGATTCTCTTGTTGTGGACCACGTTTATCAGTCGTGTTTGGTTGCTCTTAGTGGTTTTAAGACCAGAGCCAATTTATTGTTGCTCAGCATGGTAGATTTTGATGTTAACTTGGGCATGGACTGGTTGTCACCCCATTATGCTATTTTTGATTATCACGCCAAAATCGTGACGCTGGCTATACCAGGTGTACCACGAGTTGATTGGAGGGGTGCTTTAAATCACACTCCTAGTGGAGTTATATCTTTCCTTAAGGCTCAGCAAATGGTTGAGAAGGGGTGTGACGTGTATCTAGCTTATGTGAGAGATATCAGTATCGATACCCCTACAGTTGATTCAGCCCTAGTAGTACGTGATTTCTCTGATGTGTTTCTAGCTGATCTTCCAGGCATGCGGCCCGATTGAGATATTGATTTCTACATTGATCTGTTGCCGGGCCCTCAGCTTATTTCTATTCCTTCGTATCGTATGGCTCTTCCTGATTTGAAGGATCAGTTAAAGGAATTGCTTGATAAGGGTTTTTTCGGCCCACTGTATCACCTTGGGGTGCTCCTATATTGTTTGTGAAGAAAAAAGATGGTTTTATGCGTATGTGCATTGATTAATGCTAGTTGAACAAAGTTACAGTGAAAAACCATTATCCTTTGCCTTGTAATTATGATTTGATTGACCAACTATAGGGTACATGAGTGTTTTCTAAGATAGACTTGCATTCAAGTTACCATTAGTTGTAGATTCGGGAGCCAGATATCCTGAAGACTGCTTTTAGGACTCGGTATAGTCATTGCGAGTTCCTTGTTATGTCATTTGCGCTGACCAATTCCCCAACAACCTTCATGCATTGGATGCACAGTGTGCTTCGGTCATATCTTGACTCGTTCTTCATTGTCTTTATTGATGATATTTTTGTATACTCTCGGAGTCGGGAAGATCATGAGCAGCACCTGAGGACAATGCTTCAGAATTTGAGGGAAAAGAAGTTATATGCAAAGTTCTTGAAATGTGAGTTTTGGTTGGAATCCATTGAATTATTGGGTCATGTGGTGTCGAGTCAGGGGATAAAGGTGTATTCGAAGAAAGTGGAAGCATTTCAGAGTTGGCCCAGACCATCCTCAGCTATAACGATCCGTAGTTTTCTTGGCTTGGCGGGTTATTACCGTCGATTTGTTGAGGGGTTTTCATCTATTGCAGCACCTATGACCAAGCTAACCCAGAAGGGTGTTCCGTTCTAATGGACGGAAGAGTGTGAGGCAAGCTTTTAGAAGCTCAAGACAGCTTTGACTACAACCCTAATTTTGATATTACCTACCAGTTCGAGGTCTTATACTGTCTATTGTGATACCTCGAGGATTGGCCTTAGAGCGGTATTTATATAGGACGGTAGGGTAATTGCCTATGCATCCAGGCAGTTGAAGGTACCTGAGAAGAATTATCCTGTCTATGATCTCGAGTTAGCTGCTATTGTTCATGCCCTGAAGATCTGGCGTCATTATTTTTACAGTATGCCCCTTGAGATTTATATTGACCACCAGAGTTTTCAGCATCTATTCAAGCAGAAGGATCTTAATTTGTGCCAGAGGAGGTGGTTAGAGCTGCTGAAGGACTAAGATATTACTATTTTGTATCACCCGAGCAAGGCCAATATGGTGGCCGATGCTTTGAGTCGTTAGGCAAAGAGTTTAGGGAGTTTGGCTTATTTTCCAGAAGCGAAGAGGAACATGGTGATGGATTTTCAAGCCTTAGCCAATCAGTTTAATAGATTGGATCTTTCGGAGCCCAGTCGGATATTTGCTTGTGTGGTTTCTCGGTCTTCTTTATTTGATCGTATTCTGGAGTGTCAGTTTGATGAACCTCATTTGCTTGTCCTCAAGGACAAGGTTCTACATGGCGATGCCAGGGATGTGACTGTTGGTGATAACGGGGTATTGGGGATGCATGGTCAGGTTTTTGTACCCAATATTGATGGGCTTCAGGAGTTGATTCTAGAGAAAGCTTATAGTTTGCAGTATTCCATTCATCCAAGTGTCGCGAAAATGTACCAAGATTTAAGGCAGCACTACTGGTGGAGGCGAATAAAGAAAGACATAGTTGGGTTTGTAGCTAGGTGCCTCATTTGTCAGCAGGTGAAGTATAAGCACCGGAGGCCGGGTGGGTGTTTCAACAGATAGAGGTTCCGGAGTGGAAGTGGGAGCGGATCACCAAAGACTTCATAGTTGGTCTCCCATGGACTTTGAGGAAGTTCGATGCCATTTGGGTAATTGTGGATTGGCTGACCAAGTCCGCGCACTTTATTCCTATGTGTACTACCTATTCTTCGGAGCGATTGGCGGAGATTTATATCTGGGAGATTGTCAGTATGCATGGTATTCAAGTTTCCATCATTTCAGATAGAGGTACTCAGTTCACATCACAATTTTGGAGAGCCGTATAACATAATTGGGCACTCGGGTGGAGTTGAGCACAACATTTCACCCTGAGACGGACAGACAGTTCGAGTGCACTATTCATATTCTTGAGGATATGCTTCGTGCGTGCGTGATAGAGCTAGGAGGTTCTTGGGATCAGTTCTTGCCATTGGTGGAGTTTGTCTACAACAATAGTTATCAGTCCAACATTCAGATGGCACCGTATGAGGCCTTATATGGTAGCTAGTATAGATATTCGGTGGGTTGGTTCGAGCCGGGTGAGGCTAGATTATTGGGAACAAACTTGGTACACAATGCTTTGGAGAAGGTTAAGGTGATTCAGATAGACTCCGCACATCCCAGTCTAGATAGAAGAGCTATGCGGACAGGAAGGTTCGTGATGTTTCCTACATGGTCAGAGAGTGGGTCTAGCTTCGGGTTTCGCCTATGAAGGGTGTTATGAGTTTTGGGAAGAAAGGAAAATTGAGTTCGAGGTTTATTCGTCCTTTTAGATATTGAGATGGGTTGGGGAGGTTGCTTATGAGCTTTCCTTACCTCCCAGTTTGGCAGGAGTTCATCCGGTATTTCATGTTTCGATGCTCCGGAGGTATCACGAAGATCCGTTGCATATGTTAGATTTCAGTTCTGTCCTGTTGGACAAGGATCTATCTTATGTTGAGGAGCCGGTGGCAATATTTGATAGGCAAGTTCGGAAGCTGAGGTCAAAGTACATGATATCAGTAAAGGTTCAGTGGCGTGGTCAGCCGGTGGAAGAGGCAACCTGGGAGACCGAGCAGGATATGCGCAGCCGTTACCCTCATCTTTTCACTACTTCAGGTATGTCTCTATGCTTGTTTGAGGATGAACGAATATTTAAGTATGGGAGGATGTAATGACCCGGCGGTCGTTTAAAGAATTAACACACCGATCCCCTATTAAGTGCATTCCGTATGTTTGTTTCTGCTATTGTGAGTTGTCGAGAAGATTTATTTAGAGTTTCGGAGAGTTTAAGTTCTTGAATTTGGACTGTAGTCGGAATAGTGTTGGACATGCAGTGCTCGTGATTTCAGCCATGTCTTGAGCAATTCACATCTTTCTCTACTTCTACATTTTGGATTCACTTCTTTTTCTTTTTATTCTGGATTGAGACTAACTTCTGTTGATCATCTCAGACTGTTGACTCGCATTCTTGCTGCGAACTTCTGCTACTTCTAACTTGAATTGAATGCGGCATGCGTGTGTAATTTTCTAGAGCCGGTACTCTATTTCGGATGGGAGAAGGTGGTTTCGTCTTGGCCTGATCCTACTTGGTATATATACATGGAAAAATGTTATCTTTGAGACTTTTGACACATAATCGACCTAAGAAGGCTAAGGAAGAGTTGGAGGAGCAATAACACAAGGATTTCATCATTTCTTCCTCACTCAAGATCCGAGTTTGGATTGAATTTATGTTTTCCTATCTTTTAAATATATTTGTGATGAATTACTCCATGTCTATAGAGTAGATTCCTTTAAGGTTTGATGGATTTAATGTGTTAATATTTGTTTGTGGATTATAACTCTAGTTTTATCTATTGAAGCATTTTTGGATAATTTTATTGTTGCATCTATATTCTCTTGTTAATGTAATCCAGAGATAACTTGTGATATCTCTACATTATATTGCTGGCTGAGTTCATTAATTTTTCTAACTAATCAAAAGAGGCTGGTTGAATTATTGATTAAACCTAGTTAGGAGGATAATTGAGAGAGGTTCTCCTAAAGACCAATCCACTACGCATTCTTATATATCTTTACAGATCTTAACTTGGTTCATCTCGCGAGGTTGAGACCTAATCGAGAGAAGAGTTTCTAATAAACGGTTGAACTAATAATTGAGTGAAATCGAGAGACTCACTTGAATATTAGAAGTGAGGTAGCTAGAGTTAGATTCCAAACATATGTCTTGAACCTATCCTATCAAACCATATCTTCTACCATTGATAATATTACGACCCAAAGTGATGGGCCGCGACGGGCACCCAGTACCTTACTTAACCGAGTACCAACATAATATATCTTTTATATCATTTTATCATAGGTAAATGAACTGGAGTAAAGCATGAGGGAATACAAACTTATACATATAAAGTATGGGCCTATAAGGCCGGCATGATTCTTTATATACTCGAAATATAGGCCGAGAAGACTATACAAGTATCCGTATACATGACATATGTCTACAAGAATCTAAGAATACATAATATCATAAAGGTTGGGACAGGGTCCCGCCAAACCAATGAATATATGTACTAATCATTATGACCAAAGAAGCAACTCCAAAGCAATTGGAGCGCACCAACAGCTTCCGCTGAGCTGATAGCCTACTTGAAGGACTCTCGACCTATCTATCAAACTTATACATATGAAGTATGGGCCTATAAGGCCGGCATGATTCTTTATATACTCGAAATATAGGCCGAGAAGACTATACAAGTATCCGTATATATGAAATATGTCTACAAGAATCTAAGAATACATAATATCATAAAGGCTGGGACAGGGTCCCGCCATACCAATCAATATATGTACTAATCATTATGACCAAAGAAGAAACTCCAAAGCAATTGGAGCGCACCAACAACTTCCGCTAAGCTGATAGCCTACTAGAAGGACTCTCGACCTATCTATCAGGACTTTCGGGCATGAAACGTAGTGTCCCTAGGCAAAAGGGACGTCAGAACAAATAATGTACCGAGTATGTAAGCAATGAAAATCAGTAACTAGTAGACATGAGAGAAACATGGAGTGAAAGACTCAATATGTATATTTGAATAACCCTGTGAATCATTTACTATTATAATGTTGTGCATATGCGTATAAATGTCATACCATGCATGGGTATATGCGTTCATAGCATCATCAAGCCTCTAAGGGCATCCCATTATATCATCTCAGCCACTGTGGGCAAATCATCAATATATACCAGCTGACCAGGTGATAGTGCGTATATAACGCCATAACCTATTACCATATCCCATATACATATAATATACATGTATACGCATAAATAACGGTGTCTGAGTCATGGGTAAATGCACATGTAAATGAATGCAATGCATGAGAAGTACGTTAATAAAATCTCTCGGAATGTCATAAGACCATCATGCCTTTGATTAGTATCATAAAGTAAATTGAACTAACGTATTTTTCTAAGACCCAAGAACATGTGATAAAATGATAGGACACATGGAAATTCAAGAATATAGGCACCTCTAATACTTCTATGAATAGGATCATTTATGAAAGTTGTGCATTTTCTCGTTTCGTTTGTATCGTACGGATCATGCCAACAAGAAAGAAGGGATGACCTTAACATACCTGTATTAGGAAAAAATCCATATGATGTTCTTGAAAAAGGTTGCACCGTACTCCTTTAAAACCGCAAAATTTTATGTTGCTAAAAATTCCCGTTTTTGTTAAAAGCCTTAAGAATGGCTAACATTCTATGCCTTCTTAACTTATTGATTCACGTTTTTGTTGCAGGAATTTTTGTAGGGATTATGGTGCTTACTTTTTTTTTGGGGAAATTGTAGGAAATTTGAATGAATTTTGCAAGAAGTCATATGCAACTTTGCAAGCTTTGCATAAGATTTGTTTTGAAATGTTAGAAGGGGAAAATGTGGTCTTTTGTTCAAATTCTAGAATAAAGGTGTCTTGATATCATTATATCATGTTGCCACCTAATCTAATATGACCATGAGTCATTGATTTGTTAGTGGCTTGCTGCCACATCATGTCACTTAGTACTTCTCAATTATATCCCTGATTAATTAGGTAATGTCATGTTACCCAATTACCCGCCTAATTAAGAATTATCTAAATTACTTAAAATTCTACTTACTTATTATTTTTAATACACTTTATATATCCTATCATATGGTACCTTGTATGGTACTAGTCCGTAAATATCGGTTATTAACACTCGGCCCGTGTTTTATTCGAACATGCCTAACTTGGACAAAACATTCATTTTCTTTGACTTGCTTCCCATCTCGTCTTCACGAATTTACTCATAATTTTCTTAAAATAGCATAATTCTTATAATCTGCAAATAATCTTTTTCCTTGGACTAATGTCATGTAACGACCCGACCGGTTGTTTTGAGCCCTAGCACGTCGTTCAATAGTTTAAGGCCATGAGCAGCTTCATTTCAGGTGTTATGACTTGTACGCGTGGTCAGAATTGAATTTTGGGAAGTTCGAGATTGATTTGGGAAGAGAATTCTCATTTCGGAAGCTTAAAGTTGAAAGAAATGAACTAGGATTGGAATTTTGAGTAAACAACCTTGGAATCGGGATCTAAAGGTTCTAGCAGATTCTTATGATGATTTTGGACTTGGGCGTATGCCCGGATTGGGTTTTGGATGACCCAGAGCGTTTTGGCGCCTATTGTGGAAGTTGGCATTTAAGAAGGAATTTCATAAGTTTGGCTCGAAGTGCATTTCAGTGTTATCAATGCCCGTTTGGGGTTTTGAGTCTGTGAATAGCTCTGTATGGTGATTATAGAATTGGGGGCGCGATGGGAAGTGAATTCGGAGGTCCGTAGGCCATTTTGGAGCCATTTGGCTAAAGATAGAAATTTGAAGGTTTTTGAGAAGTTTGAACAAAGGTTGACTTTTTGATATCGGGGTCGGAATCCAATTCCGAAAGTTGGAGTAGGTCCATAATGTCAAATATGATTTGTGTACAAAATTTGAGGTCAATCGGATGCGATTTGATAGGTTTAAACATCAGAAATAGAAGTTTGAAATTCTAAAGTTCATAAAGCTTGAATCGGGATGTAATTCATGATTTTAGCATTTTTATGTGATTTGAGGCCTCGAGCGAGTCCATAATGTATTTTAGGATTGGTTGGTATATTTGGTTTTGGTTCCGGGGGCCTCGGGTGGATTTCGGATGGTTAACGGATCGATTTTTGCCTTGTGAGGATTGCTGGTTTTCTGGTATAAGTGCAGCAGGTTTTTACTCTATGCGATCGCATGAGAAGGTCTGCGATCTCATAGAGCAAGGGTGAGGGAGCTGAAATTTTGGCCTATGCGATCGCAGGAGGTGCAATGCGATCGCATAGGAGGAAGGCTGGACCTTATGCGATCGCAGGTCCATTGATGCGATTGCATAATGCAAATTTGGAAGGCAGCATAGTTGGCCTATGCGATCGCGAGGCATTCTATGCGATCGCATAGGAGGGTCGCTTGGGCAGTGTTCTTTTGAAATCGGGTTTTGGCTCATTTCACATCATTTTTCTTCCATGGGAGCCGATTTGGAGCAACTTTTGAGCGTCATTTTCATCACCAAGCATTAGGTAAGTGATTTCTACTGGTTTTGAGTTAAATACAAGTTTATATATGCATTTAGAGATTGAAATTAATATAAATTTGAGGTTTTGGTGGAAAACTTAGAAATTTACATTTCTTCGAATTTGACCACGATATTGAGTATGGAATTTAGCAAAAATTATATATTTGAGTTCCTAAGGTCATGGGTAATCTTTATCTTCAAAAAATTTTGGATTTCGGGAATGTGGGCCCGAGGGCATTTTGGTCAACTTTTCGATCGGAGATGGGAATTGCTATAAATTAGATTGTAATGAATTATTGAGCATATATTAATGGATTTGCGTAACCGTTGGCTAGTTTTGGACCGTGGTGCATCAAGTGGAGCCTTCGAAAGAATGTAGAATGCTGGTTATGAGTCTTCGGAGCGAGGTGAGTCTCCTTTCTAACCTTGTAAGAGGGAATTGTCCCCATAGGTGAAATAATCAATTATGTGGTCCTATATGTGGGGGCTACGTACGCATGAGGTGATGAGAGTCCGTGCGTAGCTACTATTATTCTATTGTCCGGGTAGTTAGGACCCACAAATATGTTATACTTGGATTATTTATGAACCCATCGATAACTTGAATTGTTTAAATCACCTTTGATTAGTAAATGAATTTAAAAAAAGATTAGACATCATTTTTCCTGAATTGTTAAAAAGAGACATTGTCTTGGATAAATAGCCCCGATAGATTCTTAATTGGCTACCTGAGCATGTATTTTATGTGTACCTGCGTCGCATGCATGATTCGGGAGCAGGGTATGTGTTTACTTATGGAACGGGCCGAACGGCTCATCAGATTAAATAGATGCATCTATGGTTCAGGCCGTTCGACCCTCGGCAGTGCACATTTTACATTCCTATTGGATCGGGCCGTCGCCTCGGTGTGATTTGCGCATGTTATTTGTCGTTTGGGAATTTTTAAATGTGAAATTTGCCCTTCGTGGCTTGAGATAAATTGATAAAATAATAAAGAATAAACCTTGGAAGCCCTTGATTAATTGTTGAAGGTGTTTACCTATTTTCTGGCTTCGCGAATTAGAACTATTATATAAATCCATGATTATCCTCGCAGTTATAGAATATTGTTAATTGACCTCTAGTGAGTGTCGAAGTTGGACATCTCGTCTCTACTTCTTCGAGATTAGGCGGGATACTCATTAAATACACTTTTATTACGTACTCATACTATACTTTTGTGCATTTTTATTGCACAGGCATATATACCTCTAGTAGCCTACTGGGCGTAGGAGCACGGATGACTTTGGGACTAGGTGAGCTGCATTGTTCGAGACGACCCGCAGCTAGTGTAGTTCCTTTCAGCATTTTTATTATTTATTTCCTGTCCATTGTATTTCGGACAGTTATTGTACCTAGTTGGTTTCTCTTAGAAAATTTCTCATGTAATTGTGACACAGGGTTCTGGGGATGTATTTGGATTTATTCGGAAATCTTAAAAGTTGTTTAAATAATTCATTATTCATTCGGAGGAATATACTGAGTCTTGTTTAAATTGTATAAAAGAAATGTTTTCAAAATTATTATAACGAGAATTTAATTAAGTATTCTAGTTGGCTTGCCTGACAACGGTGTCCGGCGCCACCACGACCCTTAGTGGATTTTGGGTCGTGACAATATGGTATCAGAGCACTAGGTTCCCGTCGGTCTCACGTGTCATGAGCAAGTCTAGTAGAGTCTCGCGGATCGGTACGGAGACATTTTTACTTATCCTCGGGAGGCTACAAGGCTGTTAGGAGTACTTCCCTTCTTGATTTCCTTATCGTGCAGTTCGATTCCTTTGAGGCTTATGCCATTATTTCCTTCCCACTCAATCTTACGCGACGCAAGCGCTTGTTAGAAATTGAGAATTTGAAGAATTGAAATGGCACTAAAAATGTGGTGCGGGATGATTCTCCTGGTATAGTTGATTGGACTATTATAGTCGCCTTATGGAAGGGTATTCTATTGTTTCAACTCAGTAACAGAAATTCTAAGAGCCTTGAGGCTAGGCACAGGTTGCCATAATGCTTACGAGTAATTATTCCGCAATGTTGTTGTGATGGTAGGGTGTTTGCCCACGTATTGGGACAATGAATGAATTGAAGGGAGGTTTACTCAGTGTGTAATCAAGGGGATTCAGTATTTTATTCCCGGTAGGGGGAAAGTCAATTGGACTAAGGATGATCAGATGTGGACTAGTGGAAGTAATGAAACGTGGTAATCACAAGTGTGGCAGAGTTCTCCTCTATATGGGGGTGCTGTTGTCCTAATCAAACGCTTTAAGTTGTCAGTGTTATGATCTTGTCAGTGTTATGATCTACTACAATTCGCCTTTGGGGCAAGATATTGTGAAATATTATTGGAGATACAACTATCGGATATCACAGGGTGCGGTGGTTCTGGATTGAATCAGTATTGCAAATGTTGACGATTCGGTAAAGATGACCTTCGGAAGGGTTTAAGTCAGTAGCGATTTGTGGGTTCAAGTTCTATGAAGATGATTTTTATTAAGGCAACAACTGAGCAGCAAGAGATGAGAAAGACATGTGGGAAGTGTCAGGCGGAGTTTTAAACTTCTAAATGTCCAGGCTTAGGGAGCGCAGGCCGAACAATTGATTGAATGAGTGAGTTTGCCCAAAGTGGGAGAGTGGCGGAGCTGTATAGGGCCTAGTAGTAGGATGACTACGCATCTAAGAATAGTTTGGAAGGATCTGGGGTCTTAGCGACGGGCAATGAAAGTCTGTAGAGTTAATTTGAAGCATGGGGTTGTTATGCGGCAGGAGATTTGGTACGACGGAAAGGAGCTGCTTGAAATGAAGAAATATATAGCATGACTTTGAAGTAGAAGGATGTTGTCGCGCGCTTAATGGATTTCCATGAGGGGTAAATGGACTGGTACAGCTAGGGAGTGAGCTTGGACTCAGGAGGGTTATTTTCTGTGAGCAGTTTAGCGGTCGCATGGTTGGAAAGGCTTCTGCGAAGAGTTCTACGGGTTATGCAGCAAAGGGAACTGTTGTGTGAATGTTCTTAATGATTTAGAGTATCAAATTGGGTTTCTACGGTAAAACATCGAGAATGCTGGCGATTGATTGCGCAAGGTTATGTCAATAAGAGATTAAGAACCCTGGTGAACTCCAGAGTTTTGTAATAATGGCTTTAAGCTAAGTGGGAGAGTCCCACCGCCTATGATTGGGTTGCATAGTTAACTACTCGTGAGGTTTCCGGTTATTTGCATACTGAGGGGTTATCCCAGCTACGGAAAAATACCATAAGTAGTAATTGGAGCAAAGGAATTATTAAATATGTGCTACGGTTGGCCTTATGGGCTCATGTTCGAACTTGGGAAAGAATTCAAGATTTATGCCTTGTATAGAAGCGGGTTTAAAGGGGAGTGATTCTACTAGGTGCTTCATTGAGAAGGTATTAATATGCTAGAAGAGTCATGGAGTTGATTATATTCGGGACCAAGTCAGAGCGGGTGGCTCTTAACAACGGTCCTAGTAGATCCTAAGGGATAAAGTGTGGTGCCCAATGATTTCAAGCCTATGAGTACAGTTAAGGATCAAGATTTGTAACAGCTTATGAGAAGGTGCCCAGAATGTTCTATGATATTTTGACTTGTGGTGTAGCAATTGAGAAATATGAAATAGTTCGTGGGATTTGAGGCAGCATGGTTTCGTGATTCAAGGTCACTCGGGGTGAGTGTAGATGGAGTATATTGTGTTCTGAATGGAGTTAATCTTAATTCTAAGGCAAGCAAGGATGAATTGGAAGAAGGTGGATTGATTAGCCATAATTTAATTTGGCATGTTGGGGTCTGTGATCAGTTCATTCAGCGTGATCGAGTTATGCGTATGATTGTGGTGGTACGTTTGAGGTTTGTCGGCCGCCGTAATTGATGTTAATCAGAAGCATTCTTCTGTTATGGCTTGTTAAGTGGAAGCAGGTTCCAGAAGGAATATAATGGCTTGGGTCACTACTTAGAGATCTGCATATCCTACGGGTTTGGGAATTTACCTGTGTGTTGCTATGATTCTCCTGAAGTGAGTTAAGTGAAAAGTTCTTACATGATGAAGTGTTAAAATATTAATGTTAAAAATCATGCTATATCATATGTTGGCACACTGAGTGCAGTAAGTAGCATGAAAAATTTGAAGTGAGGGTCAAGGTTGCAGTTTGGTGCTGGTAAGGATGTCACGGGCTCGGATGAGCAAGGAAAGGGTTGAATGATTAAAGCAAATTGGTATTGTCTTCAGCGTCACCTGAGATCGACGTTTGTGAGAAAGGCCTTGCATTGTGGTTAAGGATTCTTGATCGCTTTTCAGCGTTAGTGCGGCCGATGGTTGGATAAGCGGACCCGTTATTTATTTCGGAAGATCATGGGAGTGTGTCCCATAGGAAGATTGTATAAATGTGACATGTAGTCACTTGATTGACTAAAGATCTAAACCAAGTATGAGGATTGAGGTAATGTCATTAATTTGAAGATTTAGGCCTGGAGGGCACTTTGGTTATTGGGTTATGAACCAAGGAGGTTGCTCCGGTTATGATGGTTGTTCTTATGAGTTATGAGGAAAAGGGGTTACTATGGACCTTTGAAAGGTTATTGGCTTAACTTGATGTGACCAGGATCGACTTAAGGTTGGTGGATGAGTTTAAATGTGAATATGGGCTATATTCCATGCCAGTTGTGTTCATTTCAGTTGCGTGCTCCTTATGGAGTAGTCAGGGTGTTATCTCATTGTCAGATATTTCATGTAGTGATGCATTGCGCAGTGTGAGTTGTGAGACGGCCTGAGAAATTGTGCATGTGTTGAGGATCCGCGTGGAAATGTCGTATTATGAGCAAAATGGCTCATGTGATTCTGATTATATATTTCGAAGCTTATGGCACTATATGTCCCCCAGGGAATGGTACTGTACACTTAGAGTGCTTGTGACCAAGATTCGTTATTTCATTGTAATGAGCAATTTAGCTCGATGTGTATCTCTTTATTTAAGTTCTACGTGCGGATCAGGTGGCACGCTGCCATGGGTATGTTACTTGGATCGGGTGGCACGCTGCCATGATTATATTGCGAGGATCGGGTGACACGCCGCCATGGTTATGCTGTGTGGATCGGGTTGCACACCGCAACAGTGTGATGTTGAGTGTAGTTTTCTATATGCTATTTTTGTGTGTCCTGCTCCCTATTTTCTAAGGAAAGTCCGTAGTAGTGCGGGAGTTAGGTACTTCCTTCAAGGGTTCGTTTCCCTTTGGCATTGCATTCGAATTGGTGGCCTAGTGGCGCATGGTAGCATCATATGAGATTTTAACAATTTCTGGGGTGGCTTATTGCTTGAGCAGTTGTATCGGATGAGACGAGATCCCTTGATCTAGGATTCTGTGCAATCCAGCTATATGAGGTATATTATGGAAATAAGACCATTATTGGGTTCAGAATGAGGTGAAGGTTTTTGTCAGGAGCATAGACCTAATGTTTTGTTGACTCGCCAGTTGATTATGAATGTTGGTACATCTCCTCTGTCATGGCGGTATGGTAAAGGTTAGAGTAAGACCTGTATATGTCATGGGGTGCAATGGGAGCATAAGATTAGTAGGATTTTGACTAAGTTGATTAGAAAAAGGTTATCGTGGCCCTACGAGTAGGTAATGAAAAGTGTGAATTCAACAAAGTTATGCAATCGTGTTTGAGTACATCATGTAGTAATTGATATGGTGATCGTATGTTGGGATCAGGCCTAGCATTTAGTTTCGGATGTTAGAATTGGACTTTGAGGTGTATCTGCTTGAATAAAAGAGAATATCTTCGGAATTGATCGAGCTAATGTGCTCAACTGAATTGTGGTGGTGCGGGAAGGTGCATGAGGTGCTAAACAGTGATTTCAAACTACTTCAGTGTAGTTCTCAGCACGTTCGAGGACGAACATATGTTTAAGTGGGAGAGAATGTAACGACCCGACCGGTCATTTTGAGCCCTAGCGCATTGTTCAGCAGTTTGAGGCCATGAGCAGGCTCATTTAAGGTGTTATGACTTGTATGCGTGGTCAGAATCAAATTTCGGGAAGTTCGGAATTGATTTGGGAAAAGAATTCTCATTTCGGAAGCTTAAAGTTGAAAGAAATGAACTAGGATTGGAATTTTGAGTAAACGACCTCGAAATCGGGATCTGAAGGTTCCAGCATGTTCGTATGATGATTTCGGACTTGGGCGTATGCCCGGATCGGGTTTTGGATGACCCGGGAGCGTTTTGGTGCCTATTATGGAAGTTGGCATTTTAAAAGGAATTTCATAAGTTTGGCTCGGAGTACATTTCAGTGTTATCAATGCCCGTTTGGGGTTCCGAGTCTGTAAATAGCTTTGTATGGTGATTCTGGCGTTGGGGGCGCGAGCGGAAGTGAATTCAGAGGTCCATAGGCCATTTTGGAGCCACTTGGCTAAAGATAGAAATTTGAAGGTTTTTGAGAAGTTTGACCGGAGGTTGACTTTTTGATATCAGGGTCGGAATCCAATTCTGAAAGTTGGAGTAGGTCCGCAATGTCAAATATGATTTGTACGAAAAATTTGAGGTCCAGCGGATGTGATTTGATAGGTTTAAACATCGGAAATAGAAGTTTGAAATTCTAAAGTTCATAAAGCTTGAATCGGGGTGTAATTCATGATTTTAGAGTTGTTTGATGTGATTTGAGGCCTCGAGCGAGTCCGTAATGTGTTTGGGATTGGTTGGTATATTTGGTTTTGGTTCCGGGGGCCTCGGGTGTATTCCGGATGGTTAACAGATCGATTTTCGCCTTGTGAGGATTGCTGGTTTTCTGGTATAAGTGCAGCAGGTTTTTACTCTATGCGATCGCATGAGAAGGTCTGCGATCGCATAGAGAAAGGGTGAGGGAGCTGAAATTTTGGCTTATGCGATTGCAGGAGGTGGAATGCGATCGCATAGGAGGAAGGCTGGACCTTATGCCATCACAGGTTCATTGATGCGATTGCATAATGCAAATTTGTGAGGTAGCATAGTTGGCCTATGCGATCGCGAGGCACTCTATGCGATCCCATAGGAGGGTCGCCTGGGCAGTGTTCTTTTGAAATCGGGTTTTGGCTCATTTCACATCATTTTTCTTCCATGGGAGCCGATTTGGAGCAACTTTGGAGCGTCATTTTCATCACCAAGCATTAGGTAAGTGATTTCTACTGGTTTTGAGTTAAATACAAGTTTATATATGGATTTAGACATCGAAATTAATATAAATTTGAGGTTTTGGTGGAAAACCTAGAAATTTACATTTCTTCGAATTTGACCACGATATTGAGTATGGAATTTAGCAAAAATTATATATTTGAGTTCCTAAGGTCATGGGTAATCTTTATCTTCAAAAAATTTTGGATTCCGGGAACGTGGGCCCGAGGGCATTTTGGTCAACTTTTCGATCGGAGTTGGGAATTGCTATAAATTAGATTGTAATGAATTATTGAGCATATATTAATGGATTTGCGTAACCGTTGGCTAGTTTTGGAGCATGGCGCATCAAGTGGATCCTTCGGAAGAATGTAGAATGCCGGTTATGAGTCTTCGGAGCGAGGTGAGTCTCCTTTCTAACCTTGTAAGAGGGAATTATCCCCATAGGTGAAATAATAGATTATGTGCTCCTATATGTGGGGGCTAAGCATGTTATACTTGGATTATTTATGAACCCATCGATAGCTTGAATTGTTTAAATCACCTTTGATTAGTAAATGAATTTAAAAAGAGATTAGACATCATTTTTCCTGAATTGTTAAAAAGAGACATTGTCTTACTTGGATAAATAGCCCCGATAGATTCTTAATTGGCTACTTGAGCATGTATTTTATGTGTACCTACGTCGCATGCATGATTCGCGAGCAGGGTATATATTTATTTATGGAACGGGCCAAACGCCTCAGCAGATTAAATAGATGCATCTATGATTCGGGCCGTCCTCGGCAGTGCACAATTTACATTCCTGTTGTATAGGGCCATCGCCTCGGTGTGATTTGCGCATGTTATTTGTCGTTTGGGAATTTTTAAATGTCAAATTTTCCCTTCGTGGATTGATATAAATTGATAAGATAATAAAGAATAAACCTTGGAAGCCCTTGATTAATTGTTGAGGGTGTTTACCTATTTTCTGGCTTCGCGAATTAGAACTACTATATAAATCCATGATTATCCTCGTATTTATAGAATATTGTTAATTGACCTCTAGTGAGTGTCGAAGTTGGCCATCTCGTCTCTACTTCTTCGAGATTAGGCGGGATACTCATTGAGTACACATTGATTACGTACTCATACTACACTTCTGTGTATTTTTGTTGCACAGGCATATATACCTCTAGCAGCCTACTGGGCGTAGCAACACGGATGACTCTGGGACTAGGTGAGCTGCATTGTTCGAGACGACCCGCAGCTAGTGTAGTTCCTTTCAGCATTTTTATTATTTATTTCCTATCCATTATATTTCGGACAGTTATTGTACCTAGTTGGTTTCTCTTAGAAAATTGCTCATGTACTTGTGACACCGGGTTCTGGGGATGTATTTGGATTTATTCGGAAATCTTAAAAGTTGTTTAAATAATTCATTATTCATTCGGAGGAATATACTGAGTCATGTTTAAATTGTATAGAAGAAATGTTTTAAAAATGATTATAACAAAAATTTAATTAAGTATTCTAGTTGGCTTGCCTGACAATGGTGTCCGGCGCCACCACGACCCTTGGTGGATTTTGGGTCATGACATGTCAATTACCTTACGACAAATTTGACGTACAATACTACAGAATGCAACATTGTCATAATTTAATACTATGAAGCATAACGTCATCGCAATATAATACTGCGAGACATAATATCGATGCAATATTGCGGGGCGTAACATCATTCCACCTATGGAACATTCGTCCTCGAATATTGACTGATGCTCTTATCATTCTCAGAACTCATAAGTCTTGCGAATACTTTAGTACTTGTCTTTCTACCTTGGTGACTGTTCTGTGAATAATCCTAAAGGCCAGGGCATTCCCTCCTTTATGCCTCTTTCTCACACCATGACTTGTAGTCAGAGTTCTTCTGATATCGTTACTGTTGCTACCTTCTATCATGTATCCATTATGACTCTAACTTGTATGTGCCCCTGACTTTTATATTATTTCACGACCCCAGTTCGCCCTCTGTGAACTATCGTGACAGCACCTAGTCTTTTAGGTAAGCCAAATTGCGGAAAAAGAAACAACAGAATAAAACTAGCCAAAACTGCAAAAATAACCAAATAAAGCATTTAAGATGCCGCTCAACATACACAATACAAACTGTCAAACTGAAACTACATTTCCCAAAACTCGGAATAGTGAAAACCAAGTGGCAGATCATTTGTCCTACTTGGAAGAGGAAGGATGGCCATGTGATGACCTAGAGATCAATGATACATTTCCCGATGAGCAACCACTTTCTGTGTCGATGTGTGATATTCCATGGTTTGCAGACATTGCTAATTTCCTTGTGATTGGCATCATCTTGGGCAAGCTCTCTTCTAACCAAAGGAAAAAGCTCAAACGGTATAGTTTGGAATTCTATTGGGACGAGCCATACTTGTTGAAGATTTGCACCAACGGAGTGATCCGGAGGTGTGTACCTAAGGAGGAGCAATTTAGCATCCTAGAGACTTGTCATTCCTCCCCCTATGGTGGCCATCATGGAGGGCGAGGACGACTTCAAAAGTTCTGAGTTGTGGTTTTTATTGGCCAACCTTGTTCAAAGATACAAGTGATCTAGTAAGAAGGTGTAATCAATGTCAATGAGCGGGCGGGATTTCCAAGAAAGATGAGATGTCTCTAAACACCATTCTTAAAGTTGATATCTTTGATGTATGGGGTATCGATTTTATGGGCCCTTTTGTAAGCTCGTGTGGAAACACTTACATTCTTGTAGCGGTTGATTATGTGTCAAAATGGGTTGAGGTCGTGGCCTTGCCCAACAATGAAGCTAGGAGTGTGGTGGCATTTCTGAAGAAGAGCATTTTTACAAGGTTTGGTACACCTCAGACAAATTAGTGATGGAGCCCTTCTGTACTTTTCTTTTATTTAGACACTTTGGAGTTAGAAAACTGTAGTTATTCCACAGCTTCCGATTGGGGTGATAAAGTCTTACCTCTTGAGATGAAGGTCTAGGGGTCTTCACTTGATTTTCTGCAAGGATTTAGCCATATCTTATGGAGTAATTTGATGGGAAGACTTTCCCTCTCTAAAAACCCTCTCTCTCCCTCTAGAAATTGCTCAGAAGAATGCTTAAAATGAGCTATAACACCGAATATATCGATATGGAGGTCGGGTTAAAAATTAGAAAATTGGAGCCCCGAGTCAAATATGCGATCGCATTTGCGATCGCAGAGTAAACATGCGGTCCGCACAATGGACCGCAAAATGCTCCCCAGAAACTGGACACTCTGACTGAGTCTGCGGCAGGAATGCGGTCCGCATTCACGTTCTGCGGTCGCAAAGTGCACCGCAGAACTGACCCTTACAAAATTCAACGGAAAATATGCGACGACTATGCGGTCCGCATTTCGATTATGCGACCCCATTTCGATCGCATAGCTGACTTCAATTTTAACCAACATTCTGACTAACTCTGCGGCAGATATGCGGTACGCATACCTGATTTGCGGCCGCGTTCTGGACCGCATTTCTTGCATTTTTTTGGAAATTTATTCTTGAGTTTTTAATGCATTATTCAATCCAAAAAGGTCCGCGCCGGTATATTTATGAATTGCTAACACATGCTCCTAACTTGGCACCACGGGATCCGGGTTTTTCGAGTAGGGATTTCACGGGGCCTTACATCCTCCCCCACTTAAGATCATTCATCCTCGAATGAGGATCAAGGTTCACTTATTAGCAGTCTTAGTGCAATCTTCTCCTCTTTACATCCCGAAACAGTTTGACAGTCCCCAAATTTAGCTAACTCTCTAGATTTTCCAAAACTTTTGCCAGAGTTTCCTTTGTATCTAGGTCTTACCCACCTGTCAGAGAGACCCAGAAACATACCATAACAGCATAAACATATTCATAAGTATAGTATAACTGGCACAATATCAACCATGGCCATATAGGCAACCATATTACCAAAAAGAGGACAGTTTTACACAAGTCCAGCCAACAAATACGGTTTCGAATGAGCTAAATACCTAAAAGTTAATACATGATTATTCAAACAAGTGTGGATACTTCTTCCTCATTTCATCCTCGACTTTCCAAGTAGCTTCCTCAACGTGCTGGCTCCGCCATAATACTTTCACAGATGCAATTTCCTTATTTCTCAATTTTCGAACTTGCCTATCAAGAATGGCAACTGGGACCTCTTCATATGATAGCTCTTTGTTTACCTTAATAGTTTCAACTGTCACAATGGTGGACGGATCCCCTACTACCTTCCTTAACATGGACACATGGAAGACCGGGTGTACCAATGATATCTCGGGCGGCAACTCGAGCTTGTATGCCACCTGACCAACTTTCTAAATAATTCTGTATGGCCCGATATACCTTGGACTTAATTTTCCCTTCTTTCTGAATCGGATGATACCCTTCATAGGGGAAACTTTCAAGAATACCCAATCGTCTTCTTTAAACTCCAAATCTCTGCGACGCACATCCGAGTAGGATTTTTGGCAACTTTGAGCAGTTTTTAACCTTTCTTTAATAAGCTTAACTTTCTCCATGGACTGGTGCACGATGTCCGGCCCTATCAATTTCGCTTCTCCAACCTCGAACCATCCGATGGGAGACCTACATCTCCTACCATATAATGCTTTGAACGGTGCCATTTGAATACTAGCGTGGAAGCTGTTGTTGTAAGCGAATTCTATGAGTGTAAAATAGTCATCCCAACTTCCCGTGAAATCAATAGTACAAGCACGCAACATGTCTTCAAGTGTCTGAATAGTCCGCTCTGCTTGCCCATCGGTTTGTGGATGAAAAGCTGTGCTACGGTTTACTTGCGTACCCAAGCCCTGCTAAAACTTCGTCCAAAAGTTAGCTGTGAATTGAGCCCCTCGATCTGAAATGATTGAGACTGGAGTGTCATGCAACTTGACTATTTCTTTTATATATAACTGAGCATATTGTTCCGTTGTGTCGGTAGATTTAACTGGAAAGAAGTGCGCTGATTTCGTGAGCCGATCCATGATTACCCAAATTGAGTCGAACTTGTGCAAAGTGCGTGGTAACCCTACCACAAAATCCATGTTAATCATCTCCCACTTCCACATTGGAATGTATATGCATTGCTTCAATCCACCGGGCCTTTGATGTTCGGCCTTCACCTATTGACAATTCGGACATTTTGCCACAAATTCCGCCACATCCCTCTTCATGTTGTTCCACCAATAAATTTCCTTGAGGTCATGATACATTTTTGTAGAACCTGGGTGCACGGAATACCTAGATGTGTGAGCTTCTTCCATGATCCTTTCTCGAAGACTGTCGATATCAGGAACACACAGGCGGTCTTGGTACCGTAGGGTACCATCATTCATGCCCAAAGAGAAAGCTGTGGTCTTATGTTTGTGAATCCCTTCTTTCAGTTGTGCTAACAATGGATCGTTGAATTGCTTTCATTTTACCTCCACCACAAGCGATGATTCAGCCCTGTTCTGTATAATTACCCCTCCTTCATCAGAATCCGCTAGACGAACTCCCAAATTAGCTAGCCGGTGAACCTCCCTAGCTAACGGTCTCTGATAGGCCCCCAAATGATCCAAACTCCCCATAGATTTTTGACTAAGCACATCTGCCACAATATTAGCCTTTCCTGGGTTGTACAGAATATCAATATCGTAGTGTTTGAGTAACTCTAGCCACCTTCTTTGCCTCAGGTTCAACTCCTTCTGCTTTAAGATATATTGAAGGCTCTTATGATCAGTAAATACGTCCATATGGACCCCATACAAATAATGTCGCCAAATCTTTAGTGCAAACACCACAACTGCTAGCTCTAAGTCATGGGTTGGATAGTTCTTCTCATGATTCTTGAGTTGCCTAGAGGCGTAGGCTATAAACTTGCCCTGTTGCATCAACACACACCCGAGCCCGACTCTCAAAGCATTGCAATACACCACAAATCCCTCGGTACCCTCTAGTAGGGCTAATACCGGTGCTGTTGTCAACCTTGATTTCAATTCTTGGAAACTCTTTTCACAAGCATCAGTCCATTGAAATTTAATTGTTTTATGCGTCAGTTTAGTCAAAGGAGAGGCGACAGTAGAAAACCCCTCCACAAACCTCCTGTAGTACCCAGCTAATCCCAAGAAACTGCGGATCTCAGTTGGAGTGGTAGGTCTAGGCCAATTATTCACTGCCGCAATCTTCTGAGGGTCAATCGTAATTCCTTCCCTGGAAACGACATGACCCAAGAATGCGACAGATTCAAGCCAAAATTCATATTTCGAAAATTTTGCATACAATTGATATTGCTGAAGAGCCTGCAAGTCTGCCCTGAGATGGTCAGCATGGTCCTCCCGACTTCGGGAATATACCAGAATGTCGTCAATGAACACTATCACAAAGGAGTCTAGTAAGGGCTTGATGACTCGATTCATAAGGTCCATGAAAGCAGCCGGGGCGTTTGTTAGCCCAAAAGACATCACCATAAATTCAAAGTGCCCATAACGTGTCCTGAAAGCTATCTTTGGAATGTCTTGTTCCCTTATCTTCAATTGATGATATCCGGACCGCAAGTCGATCTTTGAGAAACACATAGTACCTTGTAATTGATCAAATAAGTCATCTATCCTTGGCAGGGGATATTTGTTCTTGATTGTGACTTTGTTGAGTTGCCGGTAGTCAATACACATCCGCAGCGATCCATCCTTCTTCCTTACAAACAAGATCGGTGCGCCCCATGGAAACACACTTGGCCGTATTAAACCCTTCTATAACAAATCCTTCATTTGCTCCTTTAGTTCTTTCAATTCTGCCGGTGCCATCCTGTAAGGTGGAATCGATATAGGCTGTGTGCCTGGAATCACGTCGATCCCAAAATCAATTTCCCTGTCTGGTGGAATCCCAAGGAGCTCATCTGGAAAGACATTTGGAAATTCATTCACAACTGGTACAAAATCAAGGCTAGGTGCCTCGGCATTGGTGTCCGCAACCCGAACCAGATGATAGATACACCCCTTCTTGATCATCTTCGCGGCCTTAAGGTACGAAATAAGCCGAACTCTAGGCACTACACTATCTCCCTTCCATTCAATGATGGGCTCATTAGGAAATTCAATCCTAATAGTTCTAGTCCTACAATCAAGTTTGGCAAAGCAGGAGTAAATCCAATCCATTCCCATTATTATGTCAAAATCCACCATTCCCAACTCGATAAGATCGGCCATGGTATCCCTACCACGCACCGTAACAACACAACCTCTATAAACTCGAGCAGCCAAAATTGACTCACCAACTGGGGTATATACTGAGAATGGCTCACGAAGCTGCTCCGGTTCTATCCCAAATCTCATAACAACAAACGAGGTAACATAGGATAAGGTGGAACCAGGGTCAATAAGTGCAAACACATAATGAGATTGGACAGTCAGAATACCTGTAATAACATCTGGAGAAACCTCTGCAGTCTGGCGACCACTCATAGCATAGAATCGGCTGGGACCTCCCGAACTCTGTATACCACCCCTAGCTGCACCACGCTCTACGAGTGCTGGGGCACCTCGAGCTAGAGAGGGGGCTGAAGAAGTGGCAGCTGCTGGATTGGAGGGCTGAGCTGTTCCCCTACCTATTCCCTAGCGAGACGCACGATAGTGTCTCTGAATATGGCCCCTCATCCCAAATCCATAACATATTGGCAACTCCGAATAGCAGACCTCCGAGTGCATCTTCCCGCACTTGGGACACGGGGATCTCTGCTGCTGCAAAAACCTCTCCCCTGGCCGACCTTGCTGGTGGAATCCCCTATTGCCCTGACCGGGCCTGAAATGACTCCACTACTGCTGGATGGGCCCTGATGGCGGTGCACTGGCTGAAGACAGTGCAACAGACTGGGAAGGCCCTGATGATCCTCCCCTAAAAGCTGATCTTCCCCCACCTAGCAACTCTCCCATGTTGCCCATAGACTGGGCCTTGCTGTTACTCTCTCTCGCCATTCTGTTCTTCAACTTACGGTCCTCTTTGGCCTGAGCAAATTCTACCATCCTCCCGTAGTTCATGTCAGAGTTCAATGCTGCTGTAGAAGCCTCATTGATATTCAAATGATTAAGACCCTGAACAAACCGACGCACTCTAGCCTCCATGGTGGGCAACATATGAATAGCATACTTGGACAAGCGGGCAAACTCCATGTGGTACTCCCACACACTTCTGTTGCCTTGCCTCAGATTTTCAAACTCTTCTGTCCGGGTTGACCTTGTCTCAGCGGGCAGGAAATGATCAATGAAAGCATCGGCAAACTGACTCCACCTCGCTGGAGGGTGCCCCTCATCTCGGGAGTCATCCCATAACTCAAACCAGGAATAGGACACCCCTTTCAGACGGTAGGCAGCCAACTCTACTCCTTCTGTCTCAGTCGCACGCATCACCTTGAGGGTCTTGTGCATCTCATCAATAAAGTCTTGAGGGTCTTCTTCTGAATTGGCACCTGTGAATACCGGAGGGTCTAACTGAAGGAATCTATTTCCCCTGGAACTAGTAGAATCCCCTGGCTGACTGGATGAACTGGGTGCGATATTTGACCTTTGAATAGCTCCCCTAAGATCCCCATCAGAAATGCTAGAATCGAAAGTTGGAACTGGAGGCAGGATAGGAGCATCAACGCGAGGGATAATGGTACCCTTCGTAGTTGTAGGAACCTCGGGAGGTGCGGCCGATGGTTAATCAAGTGAACCCGACTGAGCAAGCCTTACCGAACACTTTTTACCCCAAATCAATATGAATACGGAGCCCATGCCTTTCATTAATTTAGACGAGAATACATGGTGCATACTACATCATTGGTTCATTTCATATCACAAAGATTTACTGTACATAAGCTAGCTTCAAGGATTCTATTAGAGTTACAGTTTATGGAGATCACAAGTTTAGGATTACAACATATATAGTGGACTCCCCGAACACTCGTACATAACCCACACTAGTGTCTTTGGCGCCTCTAAGGATGAACCAGATAAGCATAACTATGCCGGCAACAAGGCCCCGTCTATACCTCAAAAGTGGAAAGCTATAATAACAAAAGATACACCATATAGCCCTATGGAAGAAAAAGGGGCTCACCGAGACTTCGAGTAGAAAAACGTTTCGCTACACACGATTGGCACTATCTGCTATGGAGCCACCTACAATCATAACACGAATGTAGTGCCTCTGGCAAAAGGGACGTCAGTACATTTGAATTGTACTGATATGTATAACTAAACACCATTTTACTAGAAAGAACTATCAAACAGATATAAGCAAATAATATGGGCAAATCAAAGATACAATTCATATAATCTTTTATACAATTTCCAAAACATAGATTAGGGCATTTCTGTCACGCGTTCACCACTATTCTCAATACCACATCCATCTCGAGCGGAGTCCGATCACGACTCGACCGGCTAGGTCACCTCATTGGAGGCATTACTCTCAATCAATATTTCATTTCCCTTATCCGGAATTCAATATCAGCACATTACCACCATGTGTGCGGCATGGTGTCCGATCACGACCCGATCGGCTAGGTCACCTCATTGGAGGCATTACCCCATTCTCATTAGTCAACACCTTCAAATCTTTATTCCACAGGTATCATAACAATTCATGGGCACTCATGGCCACCATCATCACATCGTTTTCCCTTTTCAATATTCATTTTACAAGTTGTGATCATAGACACATATATCAAAGATAATTCAAGTTGCAATCACATGTAAGTGAGCACATAGCTAGCATAAATAATTCTTTGTTTTGATGTTGGCCTATAGCCCAAGTATTTCAACACATAACTGTACTTTTTCATGCTTCTCTAATTGTCAAGAATGGTGCATTATTCACATTGAGGCACATCCTTCACGGATATGTATAGACATGCAAATCAATGCGTAATAACAATAAATACACTAACCAATTCAACTCTTACCATACTTTTGTAACTGACACCGAAGCTTAATTTCTAATAAAATGGGGTTTTAGCAATACATACCTCAATAAAGCTTTCCTTACTCTTTTACAAATTTTTGGAACTCTTAGCACTTTGATCTATTGAGTAAGAATTACAAATTAAATCGAGAATTAGAGATGAGATTGAGACTCTAGCTTGGTTCAAGTATATTGACAAAACCTAGAGGTGAAATATGATCTTAGGCCCCCCTTTTTAGAGCAATTTATATCATTTTGTACCCCCTTTTTAATTCACCACCTCCCACTACTCTAAGGTTTGATATGCATGCAAGGAATTAATTGTTATACCTATGAATCACCTCACTAGTGACCAATTATACCTTAGAATAAAACAAATAAGAGCTGGGGTGATGAAGTCTTACCTCTTGAGATGAAGGTCTAGGGGTCTTCACTTGATTTTCTTCAAGGATTTAGCCATATCTTATGGAGTAATTTGATGGGGAGACTTTCCCTCTCTAAAAACCCTCTATCTCCCTCTAGCAATTGCTCAGAAGAATGCTTAAAATGAGCTATAACACCGGATATATCGATATGGAGGTCAGGTTAAAAATTAGAAAATTAGAGCCCCGAGTCAAATATGCGATCGCATTTGCGATCGCAGAGTAAACATGCGGTCCGCATAATGGGCCGCAAAATGCTCCCCAGAAACTGGACACTCTGACTGAGTCTGCGGCAGGAATGCAGTCCGCATTCACGTTCTGCGGTTGCAAAGTGCACCGCAGAACTGAACCTTACAAAATTCAAAGGAAAATATGCGATGATTATGCAGTACGTATTTCGATTATGCGACCGCATAGTTGACTTCAATTTTAACCAACATTCTGAATAACTTTGCGGAATATATGTGGTCCGCATACCTGATTTGCAACCGCATTCTGGACTGCATTTCTCTCATTTTTCTGGAAACTTATTCTTGACTTTTTAATGCATTATTCAATCCAAAAAGGTCCGCGCCCGCGGCGAGCTTGCGAGATCCGGGTTTTTCAAGTTGGGATTTCACGGGGCCTTATAGCAAACCGCTCGATTGCTGATGCTCATACTTTACCTACTGACAATTTAGGCACCAAACTACATACTAAACTATGCCCTTCTTCATCCTTCTCCACCAATAGTACTACCTCAAGTCTTGATACATATTAGCGGCACCCGGATGAATGAAGTACCGCGAACTGTGGGCATCCAAAAGAATCAACTTACTCAAACCATCCACTTTGGGCACACATAACCAGCCATGTATCAGTAACTCACGGTCATCTCTAATAGTGACCTCCTTGGCATCACTGTAATGAACTGTGTCCTTGAGGACAAGCAAGTGGGGTTCGTCATATTGACTCTCTCTGATGCGATCATATAGGGAAAATCGAGAAACCACACAAACCAAAATTCGACTCGACTCCAAAACATCCAATCTAACAAACTTGTTGGCCAAGTCTTGAGCATCTAATGCTAATTGCCTCTTCGTTGCCGGTAGATATGCTACACTACCCAAGCTCTCTAACTTTTATCTCAAGGCATCGACAACTATATTGGCCTTCCCGGGATTATATAGAATGGTCATATCATAGTCCTTAAGTACCTCTAACCACGTCAGCTGCTGCAAGTTAATATCCTTCTACTTGAACATGTGTTGTAGACTTAGGTGGTTGGTGAAAACCTCGCTATGAACACCATACAAATTGTGCCTCCAGATCTTCAATGCATGAACAATGGCTGCCAACTCCAAATCATCGACTGGATAATTCTTCTCATCAGTCCTCAACTGTCGAGATGTATAGGTAATCACCCTACTGTCTTACATCAACACCATGCTAAGGCCAACACGTGATGCATCTTAATGTACATTACAAGACCCCTAGCCCATAGACAACACCAACACTGGGGCTATGGTCAAAGCATTATTGAGCTTTTGAATGATTGCCTCACACAATTCGGTCCATCTAAAATGAGCACCTTTCTAGGTCAATCTAGTCATAGATGCAACAATAGATAGGAAGATCTCTATGAAACAATGATAATACTCGGCAAAAGCAAGGAAGTTTCGGATATCAATGGCTAAAGATGGTATGGGCCAACTCTGCACCGCCTCAATGTTCTTTGGATCTACCTTGATCCCCTCAATCGATACCACATGACCTAAAATTTCATTGAATCAAGCCAGAATTCACACTTTGAAAACTTTGCATATAACTTCTTCTCCCTCAAGGTCTAGAGTAGGATCCTCAAATGCTGCTCATGATCTTTTCAATTGCGGGAGTATAGTAAGATGTCATCAATAAATAAAATGATGAAAGAATAGAAATACGACTTGAATACACTGTTCATCAGGTGCATAAATACTAAGGGGGCCCAAATGACATCACGAGGAACTTGTAGTGATCATACTGAGTCCCTAAGGCAGTCTTCGGAATATTTGGATTCCGAATCTTCAGCTCATGATAACCTGACTGCAAATCAATCATGGAGAACACTCTGGCACCTTGTAGCTGATTAAATAGGTCATCAATGTGTGTCAATAGATGCATGTTGTTCATTTTGACCTTATTCAACTGACGATAATCAATACACAAGCATATATCTATCCTTCTTATTTTCAAACAAAACCGAAGTACCCCACATTGATACACTAGGCTGAATGAATCGCTTATCAAGCATGTCTCGTAATTGCTCATCTAACTCATTCAGTTGTACCAAGAACATACGATATGGTTGAATAAGAATGGGCTGAGTTCCTGGCAATAAGTTAATACCAAAATCGATATCCTTGTCGAGCAACATGACTGGAAGATTTGCTAGAAATACATATTGAAAGTTTCACACTATCGGAACTGACTCAACGGTAGGAGTATTAACACCAACATCCCATACAAAGGCTAGATAAGCATTACACCCCTTCTCAACCATCTGCTGAGCCTTTAGAGATGAGATAACCCTATAAGAAACATAATATAATGCACATATCCACTCTAACCATGATAAACCTGGAATATCCACTATCAGGGTCATAGCGTGGCAATCAAGAATATCATCATAGGGCAACAACCAGTCCATGAACAAGATGACATCAAAGTATACTATACTAGACACGATTGATCCACACGTTCAACAACAATAGAATATCCCACATGGGTAGACACATAAACAGGAGAACTCAAGGAATCACGTGGTATATCCAAATATGAAGCAAAGGTAGATGATACATATGAATAAGTGGATCCCAAATAAAATTAGACTCATGCATCTCTATGGAAAACCAGAACCATACATGTAACGATTGAGTCAGAAGTAATTTCCTTTGTCCTACTCGAAAGAGCATAGAATTTGGTTTCGTCTCCCCCTCCAGTTCCACCTCTATTCGTGCGTCCCCCAACCCTAGCTAGCTGTGCTGGTGGAGAGGTAACTTGTGAAGCAACCATAGCCTGAGAAGTCTGCCAACCTAATTGAATCCGTGGAGCCTGAGTAGTATGAGAAGGTGCTCCCCTACTGAATCTGGGGTAGTCTTTAACCATGTGGCAGGTATCACCACACTCAGAATAAGCTCTCGGTAGGTGTGGCGGCTGGGACTGGCTTGGTCCTGGTTGACTGGACTAACTATTAAGGCACCCCGTACGGGAGGTGCACTAGAAAGTGGCTGAGCAAGATGCTGAACCTGAGATCTCGAAACAACCAGAGCTCTATTAGAAGTTGGAAGTGCTGAGTGAACTTGACAGCTCACATGGCCCCTACCATGATAGGCTGAAGCTGCAGTGTGGCCACCACTAAATCCCCTTATGCCATGAGACCTATTGGCCTCCCTATCATCTCTATCACGGTCTCGCATGCCCTCCAATCTCCGTGCATCCTTGACCAACCACTTATATAAAATGTCTGACTCTAACTCCCTAGACATGATGTATCTAATACTCTAGTTGAGCCCCTCAATGAATTGATGGACTCACTCCCTGGACAAATCACTGAATTGGAAAGAATGTTATGACAGTGACATAGTACCCTGGCGCAATCACTCAAACTCCGTGTGCTAAGAACCCTGAAGGGTATGAGGAACAAACTCTCTAAAAAAAACTCTGAAAACTGATCCCATGTAAGTGAAGCTACCTCGGCTGGGCTACCCCCCATGTACGCCCATCACCACTGATATGCCACTCCCTTTAGCTGGAACATAGTAAAAGGAACCCCAATTATCCACATGATACCCATAGTGGAATAACAAATCCTAGATATAACAACTTGGGGTGGCAATAGACGCCTTGGGTGTCTGACACCCGGCTGAGGCTACTGGTGACTCCTTTTTTTACAACTTGAGAAGGTGCTCTAGCTGCACCACATACTGGTCCTCAGCCTCTGGCCCGACCTCTCACTGCTCTAGCAAGTGGTGCGTGTGTCTGATCGTTGGATCCTACGATGTATATCCTCACCATATATGAGAGAATTGAATGCCAAATATTTTGTTTTCAAAATCAACCAATTCACACTATAAGGAATCAAAGAAGTGATGCTTTCCTAATAGTTTCATAGCCTCTCGAAGATAAGTACAGATGTCTCAGTACCAATCTACAAGACTATGGTAAACATGATTATGACTCATAATACCTATGAACCTAGAGCTCCGATACAACTTGTTACGACCCAAATTTCCCTCCGAAGGATGTCATGATGGGACCTAGGCTCTATGACTAGGTAAGCCTAAAAATTAATGTTAATTGAATAGATATAAATTGACCAATTACTAAAAAATAACATAATAATAGATAAAACCTCTTGAAAATAAAATCTCACAAATACACACCCCAAAACCGGTGGAACTAAGTCATAAACTCTATAGAATGCAGCTAAAGTACTACTACATAATTGTCTGAAAGTAAATACAACAATAGTGAAATAAGGGAAGGTAACTCCGAGGCCTACGGAAGCTGAGCAAGCATACCTTGAAGTCTCCGGTAAAAGCCGCTAGCGGGAAATCTCTATCGACTGGCACGAGCGAACGTACCTAGATCTACACAAAATGATGTGCAGAAGCATAGTATAGGCACAACACAATGGTACCTAGTAAGTTTCAAGCCTAACCTCAATAGAGTAGTGAAGATGCCAAGTCAAGACACCAACTAAGATATGAAATAGACAGTATAAAAATAAAATACGGATGTAAAATGGGAAGTAAGAAAGTAACTAATACGAAACAAGATGATAGCATGATCTATTACTGGAAAATCAATAGAAGAAATAGCTTAAAGAAGCAACTAAAGGACTACAAAGATCATGTACAGACAACAACTGATAAAATAATAAGCAATGGAACAACATATATATTTCGCCTAAAACACTTTGCAACGTGAAATTAACTGCAAGAAACACATCGAGGTACTGCCTGTTGTATAATGAAATCAAAATCGAGGTACTGCCTTGTAAAATCAAGAATCACAACCAAGGTACCACCTCGTATTCACATTTCCCAAATTCAATCACAATCATTTCCTATTTTGTGGTGCGAGCCTTACATTTTAAAATCAGTTTTGAAAACAATTTTCGCGAAATAGTTACAGGCACTTTATCCCATCTTATGACGCTGCATGGCTTCATGTAGTTCCCCTACAAGCAATCATGTACATAAGTCCCACCTTATACCACCGCGTGCACATCAACCCAAGCCTTATACTGCCTCATGTGCATCAATATCATATCACAACAACAACTCACACAACAAGTGCCCGCATCAACCCAAGCCTTATACCACCGCATGTGCATCAATATACAAGAATATCAACAAAAATAGTGGATGGAGAGTTCTCAATAAGATAGATGTTTCAATAATAACCAACACCACCTTAACAAATTAACAACTTTCACAACTTCAACACCAAATAACACAACAATGAGAAAATAATGTATAAACATGATATTAAATAAGACCAACTTACAATAATGGAAATGATATTCAACATGTGTCTCAAATAATGGAAGTCAACAAGTAAAGCGGTAACACAAACAATTAATTCAAACAATGATAATTAACAATGAAGAGACAACATGTAACATCAAAGGGGACAACAAGTTCAACTAAAGAATGGGAGAAATTGAGCAAGTATGACGTAGACCAAATACTAAGCAAGTAAACAAAAGAATTTAATGATAGTGTAACACAATTAACGATAATTTGACTATGAAAATTTAGAACATAATATGGCATTTCAATTAACACATGGAAATAGTAGAAGTAGCCTAAACTGGTCATATACTATGTACAACCTATGTACCCACTCATCACCTTGCATACACAAATTTCACTTAGCGCAATTAAATCAAAAATACCAATCCTAAGGGGTATTTCCCCCACTCGAAGCTAGGCAAGGCACTTACCTCAACTAGGCCAATTAAACATTCGAAAATAGCTTTTCCCTTAAAATCCACCTCTACACGGCTCAAATCTAACCAATATTGATTCAATATCATCAAACAATGCTAGGGAATTCAATTTCAATATATGAACTTAAGATCTTTACACTTTTCAAAAAAAGTCAACAAAAATCAACGGGACTTGCCCGGTCAAAATCCATGTCTAATGGTAGATTTCGTTTACCCATGACCCCACGAGTTCATATATGTGATAGGTTTCAAAATACGAGTCCAAATCGACTCTCAGAACTCAATTTCTTATTTTTTAAAAACTCGACAATATTTCATAAATTTCTATTCTTATTCACATGATTTTATTATTAAAATCTAAGATATGTTTGTCGACGCCCCCTTTTTCCAAACGGGGTTCGAAATCGGGTATACGACATTCGGCAGGACAACTCTATTCCCTTGCGAGAATTGGTTTTTTTGTTTGAGTCGAAGAGTCACCACCTAATGATTATAGTGCATTAGGATACTATTAAGAAAGAATTTGAGATGAAGAACCAGAGTTTGGGTAAGGGCTAGAAATTATCTCGAGGGGAAGGTGTTAGGCACCCCTCAAGATCCACTAATGTGGTTCCCGGCCATGTTACAATTGTGACTTTAATCAAGCAAACATATAAGATAATTTCGCATAAAGGCTGCAAGTAGGTATGCATGAAGGTTACTAAACATGCTAAAATTCGATGAAGGTTACTAAACAAAGAAGCGAACAAGCAGAAAATTTTTAGAGGAAAAGGGGGCAGTGCGAAAATCAAAAGGGGGAATTTTAATGACAAACGAAAATGCAGTATTTAAAGAATTGGGAGTTGACAATCTGAAAATAATTACATAAGGGAAAAGGGGTCTTAGCTTTGTAAAATATATGGATCATCCACACAACACCGGTAATCGATCGTACGCATAGTGTTATCGTGTGATCATCATCTCCATGTTTACCCTTCCCACCCCATTAAGGTATTAAAGTGCAGAATGTCTCGTTACTTACTGCATGCTAGTACCCGTCCTAATACTATCAGTCCCAGAGTCATTTGGACTACTAGTCCTAAAGGGAGAGGGGTTTGGGGCCTTTTGAGAGTTTTCAAAGGACAAAATACTAAGGCGTCAATCAAAACACATAATGCAAGTAAAGGGGAAAGCAAAACACATAAGACTGATCTAGTGGATTAGTTAACCCTTTTTGTCTATGTGTTGGATAGAACTACTGATTTTTAAAACACAAGCTGATTTTAAAGAAAAAATACAGAGTAAAAATAGGTTTCAGAAAAGAGTACTGGTTTGTTAAAAAAGTGGTTTAACAACTAAAAAACGAGTTTCAGGAGGCAGATTGGTTAGAAAAAAAGGAGTTGCCAATTTTTAACAAAAGAACTGAGTTGTAGACTGATTAGCAGAGATTTGTCAGATAAATATAAAGAAATGACTTTAGGCTGATTTGAAAAATATTTACCAGAATTAACGAGAGTAAGTTTTAGAAAGAATGCACTGATTTGATTGTGTGAAAAAGTTTTAAGAGTTCAGAAAGGGTGTAGGAAGTTGTTTGTTTTAGTAAAATCGATACTGTTTTAAACAAGTGAGATAGCTCTGGTTCGAAATTCCTATAGGCATGCTTTGTATACATTATTGCTTCTTGATACCTTTTCAAACACTAATAGAAGCCTTATAAAAAATGATATCTATATGCCATTTTATTATTAAACCTAACTGTTTGCCTAATGACATTATTATATGCAAACATGAAAACCCCTATAGGCATGGTGTCGATATGCATAGTTGCAGAATTCAGAAGTTAAATCCTATAGGCATGCTTTCTACGTGCGAAGTTGCAAAAATTAGAAATAAAATCCTATAGGCATGTTTTCTACCCTTTGTGCATAAAAGTAACCCCCCTCCCTTTTTCACTAAATCCCCATGAGTTTATACAAATTATTACAGACCAGCAGAACAAACTAGAATTAAAAGTACATCAGGAGCTATCAGCTGCAACCAAGGAACCTAATTCAGACTTAGTGTCTAATAATATGAGATTGAGCCACTTCCGAGATCAAGATTTCCAAAGCCTTCTCTTGTCTAGGGTGTTTCAGAGATCCAAGGAGTTTCAGGAACCCCAGGCAGTGCTTACACCCAAGATATTAATCAGAATGAGTTATAGTGCAGTGTGGAAGAGCCAGCCCTCAGGTGTCCAAGTTCAGAGGGAGCTCATGAATCCCAAGGCAAGGCTCACAAGAGGGGGGTAGAACCTAAGTTCTAAGAGTGAGTGCAAGTGCAATAGAGAGGGGTAGAGAGTGCCAAGGCAGGCTGGTGGTCATACCTAACCATAAGGTAGGCTGGCACACCCCTAACCAAGCCTGTTCAGCCCGCAAATAAGAGCACGTGCCTATTGAAGGTCAGACTATGGTCTGGACAGTGATTAGGACACTGCCAGACCAAGATCCCAAGCTCAGAATACATATAGGGTGTGTTTGGTATGAAGGAAAATATTTTCTGGAAAATATTTTTCAATTTTTCCATGTTTGGTTGGCTTAAATGTTTTGGAAAACATTTTCCTTATCAATTCATTTTCCTCCAATTGGAGGAAAATATTTTCCTTATCAAAAGAAGAGAAAACATTTTCCAAAGCTCCTTCTCAACCTTTCTCATTCTCACCAACCCACCCCTCTCCAAAAATATTTTTTTTTTTAATTTCAGTTTTTCCGTTACCATCCACCCTACTACTCCTCCACCCCCCTCCCCCGCAAAAAA